>PVJA010021494.1:0-35518 GCA_004027025.1 Myocastor coypus | reverse complement strand
CAATATGCAATATGTCAACTTTCAAAGAAAAGAAGGGGGAAAAGAAAAAAAAAAAGTAATGTGGATTTAGAAAGGTTAATGTTTAATTGTTTGATCAATCTTATATACCTATATGTATTAATCTAAACTGATCTGATGATGAAAATATGTAATATAACCATTGTTAAATTTAAACAATAAAAAATTGAAAAAAATAAAAATAAAAATAAAAATTATACATCTGCTCCTCAAAAAATAAAATAAAATAAAATAAAAGTTCATTAAAAACCTCAATACATCACACTCTTACCATCTCCCAGAGAAATAAAAAGCATACATCCAGATTTGTGAATGAATATTTATAATGGCTTAATCTGTAATAGTGAAAATATCAACTATCAAAGGCACTATTTCCAAGTAAATAGTCAAAGAAAGTTGCAACATATCCATAAATTAAAACTCTGGTCAGAAATAAAAAGGTTTTAGGTTCATCTTTATATTACTGACCAGAGTTTTAATTTATGGATAAGTCATACCCAAAATGACACATCCATTTATTTGTGTTGGAAGATGATTTAGATGTTTCCAGATGCCCGTTCTGCAGGCCTCACCAGGCCCTCATTCTCATAGTTGTCTGTTTTTCCTCAATGTTACAGTTCATATTCCTGTGCAATGATTTTCTTATTACCTGAGTCCTCCATGGGCTGTAAGAAGCACTTGTGTGACTCTACACATCCAGCACCTGGCCTCGCACTCAGACAAACAGAAGGTGCTTAAGAAATACTATTGGAGGGCTTGCCGGGCAGCCCCAACCCCAGGGGCTCACTGAGACCCAGCGTGGTGGCCCGCGCCTGTAAGCCCAGTGCTTGAGAGGCTGAACACAGGCAGATCACTATGAGTTCGATCTATATAGTTAGACTTTGTAAACCCTGTACTAAATACAAAAGAAAAAAACAAAGAAATACTGTTTGACTAAAAGAATTATTTAATTAATTAAATGCTATCATGGCACTAAAGTTTGCCTTTAACTGACATCCGCTTATCAAGTTAAAAATTTAGATAATATTTTGTCTTTTTGCTATTGCTTTCATTTTGAAAATGACAAACAAATGCTGCTGTCTGAGCAGGCCCACTCCTTTGGTAACAGTGACAAAGAGCAGCATAACAGAAGATGTAAGAAGAAAGGTAGTAATTTTGCCAAATAAAATTATTCTAGCTATGACTACCAGATCTCTATTATAAAAGTTTATGTAGTGAATCCACTTAGATTGATAGAATATCATCCTGATTTCATCTGTCCAAACTATCTGCAGAACTGAATAAAAAGTGCAGCTAGAAATATTATATATATATATGTATATATATACATATATATACATATATATATATATATATATATATTCTGTTTCTGTAAAATCTATTGGGTGATTTTCCATCTATGGTATTTCCCATTGTAAATGGCACTGCAAGACCATTTGTCTTGCATTGATTAGGCAATAGCATGCATGGCTTTATAATGAGTAAAGGAAAATGGGGAATCAATATAATAAATTATGTTTAATTTCCCCCCCCGAAATACTATGCCATTTCCCTTTTCTCTGATTAATTTTCTACAGATTATTGATATTGAAATTATAAAAGTCACAAACTAAAGCCCAGAGATTAAATACATTCTTGCCTATGGCCATAAAATAAAATTATGGAAGAGCTAATATTAGAATCTACATTGCCCAACTCTTGTCCAAATAGTATTAAGAGAGGCCTAGTTGATCCCACTCTTTTCTTCTCTGTAGGTATTCATTCATTCTCTTCTTTTTAAAATAGGGTTGAACTTTCTGAAAATCTGCTGTAAATCATGACAGCCTTATATGAAAAACCAAATGCTTTATTCTACTATATTGCAATTTGTCAGTTATTTTATCTCTTCAAAACATCAGACACTGAAAACACACTCATACACACACACAAAAAAAATAAGAATTATAGTCAAAAAATGAAGTTTGTTTTAAACATACAGTATAACTTAAAGTAAAAATAAACCTGAGACAATGATGCCTGGAAACAAAAACTGCATCATTTAGGGATCTGCCAACTTGGTGACTCATGAGGGCATGCCTGCTGCCCTCAGATGAAGCGTAACATTTGACATCCCATTCCAGGGATCTTGGCAGGTCATTGGCAACTGGATCCAAGGACCCACAGTCAACACAGCTGGCTTCTAATGGAAAGTGCCAAGGGGCAAGTCCAAGAATACCAGACTCAGAACATCAACTGGAGGACTCCCTTCCAAGGTGAGCCAGATGGGTCCTCCTCCCCAGAATAAATTAGGACCTTCTTTTCAGGATTTATGAACCTCAGAATCCTTGCGAGAGGGTGATAGGAAGCAAGGAATGCATCTTAAAGAGGAAAACTGGCTGAAGAAGCAGGATGTGTGTGATGAGGAGAACCAACCTGGAGACATCAACTCCACGCATGCCTCATAGCCAGGAATTCTTCTTCCGAGCTTCTCTCCTTGGGTGAGTTATCCAACCTCACCACACCTCAGCTACCACAGCTACAAAATAAGGGTACTGACAGAACTTGCATTAAGCTCTTCCACCACATAGTTGTACAGATGAAATTTACAAATATTGGTAGAGTACTTAGTGTAATACCCATGACCACTAAATATTATGTGTTCACTAAATAAATACAGTGGTCTCCCTGGTTCCCTTCAGAAGACATCTTTTAAGGGAGTGCCTTCTCCATAGTTCCTAAAAATGCACTATGTGGGCTAATTTACTCACACTTGTGTGACAATTTTCCCCTTGGGCCACTTCAGCATACCAGTTCATGGAAGCCTGACATTTTAAGCTGAGAGGCTGCTGCCTTAGTTAGCCTCTTGGGTAATGCTAACATCTGAAAGAAAAATAAGAACCTGGAACAACAGAGTCTATCCACAAGACATGCTCCAAATCCTTGTACACACCACTACTGCTCATTTGTAATCAGGGCATATTAGTGTCTTTAGTCTTGCAGCTGTACTTTCCATGAAAGGTAAGTGATAATAATTACTCCATAGATACCTGAGCTAACTCTGAGGGCAGTCTTAATGCTCCTGCTGTGCCTAGACAAAGCTGAAGGAGGTTCTCCAAAAGAGGAGAAAGGGTTCTCACCTGCCCTGAGTAGGTTTTTGATGTTTTAACAGAAAATCATTTCAAGACATACCACTGCAAAGCATAGCCAGAGTTATTAGGCAGACTCAAAGGAAGAAAGGTAAAGAGGAATAAATGCAGGTCTTTATGGCATGAGGCACATTGTGGGTAGGACTTGGGGGATTTAATCAGTTACAGGGTACCTCCAAACAATGATGCAAGGTATTTATTCCTTGAGCTATTTATCTTTCACCTAGTATCTGCAAGGCCAGTCTTTAGAGGGATACAGCAAAAGCTGACTTCATCAACTGAGTTAAAAAGCAAACTGCATATGGTTAAAATTTACAGTTTGGTAGCTAATTTTTTATTACTTTTAATAAGAAATAACAATGAGCCAGGCGTGGTGGCTCACGCCTGTAATCCCAGCACTCGGTAGGCTGAGGCATGAGGATTGGTGCAAGTTTGAGACCAGCCTGGGCTGCAAAAGTGAGCTCAAGGCCAGCCTCAACTGCATAACGAGACCCTGTCTCACAAAGACAAAAAAAAAAAGAACAATGAGATAGTAATTAGTGGTACAGCCACAATAATTAATATAATACATATTATTATCTTCACTGTAGTTACTCAGAGTACAGGATTGCAGACATGATAATTTTTCTAATCACTATTGGTGCAAAAATTTCTTCTCATTGAACTAAGACAAAATAGTTGCATACATAGTCCAATATTCCATAATAGTGCTATTTCTTTGAAGGTAGAACTTGGTGGAGTTTGTGGTTTTATAATATTAGGAGAAAAAAACACAAGCTCAATTCACAGACTTATAATATATATAGCACTCTTGGGAATTTAGGGCTGAGAGGCCTGGAAGAAAAGCAGGCCTAAGGGTGAGAAGGCAGTGTAATGTGCAGCTCTGATGGTGTCTGGAAGCTGTAGAAACCTGCAACTTCCTCAAAGCTATATTTCTTACAATTGTCTCTTTCTACCCATCTTTATTTTTTCTGACCAATCATACCATGATGTAAGTCAAATATTGCCTCATAGTTGACATTCAATGAATAAAAATAGCAGCAAACATTTATCATGCATTTATCATACCCAAAACACTTTTTTTTTTTTTTTGCAGGACTGGGGTTCGAACTCACAACCCTGCACTTGCACAGCAGGCACTTGTGCTGCAGAGCTATCTCCCCAGCCCCCCAAAACACTTTCTAAGTGCTCTTACAATAATTCTCTTTAGTTGTCATTTAAGCTTCATGTTTGAAATGAGGAGTATGAGGCCTAGAGAGACTGAATACACTTTCTCACAATTCATGGTGTATAAGTGTTCATGCTAGGATTCAGATCCAGACCATGCGGTTCTGGAGTTTACGCTCTGGGAAAATTATCCCATGAGTGAATTTCAGACACAAGTCCAAAGGACAAAGTGGTAACAATGGGAATATAACACTTGGATTTCCATTCAGCTACACGGAGTTGACTTACTGCAATCTTCAAGTCTTTGTGTCTTTGAGATCTTCAGATTTTGAATGGAAGCTACATTCCTCCTGGTGGCCTCCCTCCTGCCAGTGGCTACATGATGAGGGTACTTGAGCTTTGCCACTTCTACCCAGGATTCAAAGCAGCAGTCTTCAACATATAGTCTTTGCCAGGGAGCTTCCTAAGGGGCTGGCAGAGTGAACAGATCTGTGCAGGTTCGGGAAGTCCTGCTGACCAACCCTGCCTCCTCTCACTCACCAGATCAGCGTCTCAGTCTGAGGCCTTTTCTGCTGAATCCTACTTTTAGCCTCGATGTCTCAGAGAGCTGATTTGGTAGTTCCAAATATGTGGCTGACCAACCTCACCAGTAAGGAAAGAAAATGAAATTTTAGATGCAAAGATATGAACTGTAGGAGAAGCATCCAGAGCCAGCATCACAGAGAAAATTGCCTGGCCAGGTCTGTGCCAAGGACAAGCAGTACACTAATGGCTCACAAGAGCATTAAGCAGCCACCCCATGTTGCTCTGCCACTTAGGGGACAAAACTTTCATCTTCATGCCAAAGCCACATTGAATCCTGTGCTAAGAGGCCACCTTTCCTTTTTTTTCAACAGAGTAAGAGGCTGAAATCGCCTTACTTGTGGAAAACATGCTTCCTCCTACTCTGTTTTGACCTGGATGAGAATCCAAAACCGCACCCTCTGTGCAGCTCTGCAAAGCAGACACAGTCTTTACAAAAAGCCACTAATATTTTATGTTCGGGCAAAGCTATATGGCTTATTGGCTGCTTTGAAAAATTATAGAATCGCATTACCGAAGTCGAGGGGAAAAAGGGCTTCCAGGAAGGTGACAGAATGGTCAGCCGCAGGAAAGGAGCCTCTGTGAGAGTTGGGGTCCAGACAGTAGCAAACAGCAATGAGAGGAAGGGAAGGAAGGTGGAAGTCCGTCCCCAGAACCCAGCAAGGATCTGAAGTGAGAACTGAAGCCTACAGGGAGTGCAAAGAGAGACTTCAAAGGAGGCGGTGGCAGGCAGCACCTCCTCCCTGAGCCCGTACTCATTGTGCAGGAGGGGTGGCATGGTGTGGTAACTACTAACAACCCCAGAAGCCTCCCTGAAGAGATGTACCAGGAAAGACCGCAGACTACAGCGGCTAGTGAGCTGCTCAGGTCCGGAGGACGCCCAGGAAAGGCGGTTCCCCCGCAGTCACCCAGACAGGCACAACTGAGTTCTTTTTTTTTTTTTTTTTTTTTGTCTTTTTGAGACAGGGTCTCGCTATGCAGTTGAGGCTGGCCTTGAGCTCACTTTTGGAGCCCAGGCTGGTCTCGAACTCGCACCAATCCTCCTGCCTCAGCCTCCCGAGTGCTGAGATTACAGGCGTGAGCCACCACGCCCGGCTTTTTTCTTTCTTTTTTTTTTTTTTTTTTTTTTTTTTTTTTTTTTTTTTTTTTTTTTTTTTTTTGTCTTTTTGAGACAGGGTCTCGTTAACAACTGAGTTCTGAACTCGCAACAGCTTCAGGGCAGCTCCCTCTAGTGGCTCCCTGTGACGGGGTCAGGCTGCTGGGCTCAAGTCAGCAGGAGGTCAGGGAGCTGAGACTAAGATCAACCTGCAGGAGGCGCACAGCCTATGTGGGCTGTACAAATCTGGTTCCAGCCTCACAGCCAAAAACGAGCCTGAACTTCCGTGCATGGCTCCAAAGGTGCATGCTTGCTAGGACAGTCCACTCCTTTCCACGAAGCTCTGACTGGCTTGTCCAGATTAACCAGCCTGAATATAAACCATCTTCCTGCTTGACAGAAGAAAAACACATATGACAGGGGCTTTTTTTTTTTTTTTTCCTTTACTTTTTTTAACTCTTGTTTTTACTTTAATTTTACTTTTTCTTGATTGTTTATTCTTGTTTCTACATAAGTATGAATGCAGTTTCTAGGTCTTTTGTCAGTGTTGTTCTGGTCCGGTCTTATCTTTATTTTTCCTTTCTCTTCACCAGTTTCCCAAAGTTTGTATGATCCTCCTTTGTCTTCTAGCCTTGCCTTTCTTCCTCTTCTATTTTTCTGTTTTTCCCTGAAATCTTTTAAATTTTCTACCCTGAGATAGAATCACCATATCGTTGGCTTATCTACTGGACACAGTTCTCTGGTTCATTTGGATTTGGTTACATGCGCACAACTCTAACTCATACAGTTAAAGATGGCAGTGGCTGCTGCAGTTTGTCCTCACCTGGGCAGTGTTTGATGCTGCTGTTATTGCTGGTTGTACCACTCTAGCCAAGGCGACACGACTTTTCTAATCAGTTGTTCTCCTAGTATACCAAGACTGTGATTTCCTAAGAGTCATAAGAAATAGTACAGGCTAGTCCCAAAGAACCAGGGGCTGGGACAGGCAGGCAGCAACTTCTCTCCCCAGCCCAATAAACTGAAGAGGTAGGATCTTGCAACGGATTCAAAATGCAAATCCCAGCTACACATGAAAACACCTCTGAGAACTAGTTATTTATGAATACTAGAAATAGTATTCTAAATACTAAGAATAGGGCCTGGGGAGATAGCTCCATGGCACAAGTGCCTACCTGGCAAATGCAAGGCCATGAGTTCCAATTCTGGTCCTGCAAAAAATAAATAAATACTATGAATAAAGCTAAAATCCATAAACAACTTATAAGCATCTTCCCAGAAAACTTTAAAAAATAGAAAATGTGAAGATAAGCAAGATACAATCCCAGACTTGCAACTCACCAAAAACAAACCCAGGGGAAAAAGAGGTGGAACAATCCAAAAACCACTCACTTAGATTTTCCCGAGTGGTAACAAAGCAGATGACTGAGGCTCTAGAAAAAAAAGATCAAATCAGAAACAATTTCTCAGATAACTACAGAGGTGATGATCATAGCGAAAGACATGCCTAGTGACTCTAAAACAGATGCAGATTTTAAAAATAAAATAAAGTTGCTTAGTGTGTCCGTTACTCTTGTCTCATT
Organism: Myocastor coypus; assembly: GCA_004027025.1. Lineage (NCBI taxonomy): Eukaryota > Metazoa > Chordata > Mammalia > Rodentia > Myocastoridae > Myocastor > Myocastor coypus. The sequence goes on along the minus strand of PVJA010021494.1, from coordinate 27,950 downwards.
GCTGGGACAAATACGCGACACTCAAAATGAAGGTTTGTGTAGCTCACAGTTATGGGAGGTTTTAGTCCATACTCAGCTGGTTCCAAGGCAGAGCAGCCCAGGGCAGAGGGCAGCCTTTCAGGGTGGTGGCAAAGAGCAGAGAGCAAACTGGAGGAGCAGCAACAAGGGCTGCAGACAGTGAGTCTGTCTCCCTTATGTTGCATGCAGGCTATCCGCCCCAGGCTGGGAATAGCATTCACACCCATAATCCCAGCAGCACTAAGCCCAGAATCCCAGTGGCTCATGAGTTAGTCACAAACTCTAGAAGTCTGCCCCATGACTGCATGAGGCTTTGGGGGGGACAACTAGACGTAAACCATAACACTTAGCAAAATCATAGAAATGCCCAACATGAGAAAGAAATGAAATCCACAAAACAGATACACACCAAGATTTAAAAATTCCCCTGAAGGACATGCAGCAGAAGGAGCCAAGGCAAGGGCAGAATGTCCCCTATAGAAGGCTGAATTGTGGGTAGGCGACACAGTTGACATGCACGCCACTCTTCACAGTGGTTGTATTAGTCAAGGTTACTTGGTCATAAGCAATAGATAATAACTCCAGCTAAGTTAAACCAAAGAAATTCAGTAAAAGGTTGTGAGCCTCATGGAAATACTGGAATTCTAGAAAGTAGGAACCACAGCAAGAACCGTATGAGCAAGAAGCCCTGTTGGAACAGAGTAGAAATCCAATTATTTTCAACATCATTCTCCTTCTGTTCGAGATACGAATTCCAATGAAGAAACAGCAGATTGAGTTAGCTTGCATCATTTCCAGCCCTTGAGGAGGGGTAAACAGAACCTCTGTTTGTAGTTTCGAGAGACAATCTACAGCGCAGAGACGATAGCACCCAAAAGGAAAATCAGACTAAAAAGAAGGCAAGCAAGAGAGAGAATGCTGAACTGCCAGATAACTGTAGGTTAGCTCTTTGCTAGATTAACTCACGTTTCCCAGTTGTTACCTAGGAACAGGCCCAGCAGGGTGGTGATGCTGCTCTCTCTTCCTCCTCCTTCCTCTTTCTTTCTTCCTTCCTTCCTTTCTTTTTTTTTCTTTCTCCTTCTCTGCTCTTCTTCTCCTCTCTCTTCCCGAGACTAATCAGCCTTCAGTGGAAGACACACAACAGAAATAAGTCTCTTAGAACTATTGGATCAGTTCTTAGAAAGAATGATAATGAGAGTATTTTGAAGGACTAGGATTATGGTGAGAGAATATAAAATGCATAGTTTATGGGGACAGTTGAAGAAACTAGGAATATTTGCTCCAAAGAAAAAAGTCTCTGGGGGCCTGGCAGGATGACTCAGTGGTCTAAAGCGCCTGTTTAGGAAAGCTTGGGCGGCTGTAGGGACAGCGGTTCGATCCCCGGCACCACAGGCTGCACCAGCCCTGCCCTCAGGGCAAGCTGAGCTGGCCATAAAAATAAATAAACCAACAAAAGTTCTGAAACAAGAAAAAAGAAAGAAAGAACGAAAGAAAGAAAGAGAGAAAGAAAGAAAGAAAAAAGTCTCTGAAGGGACAAGTTAGTTGCCCTCATGTAGCTGTCACATATTCATGACCTCTGAGTTCCTGGCTTTCTGAGTTGTAGATCTGGAACCTGGAAAGTTCAGCTCCAATGGATCAATTCAAAATACAGGAAGAGTGGTTGGATCTGCCCTCACTGGATGTCAAATGTTGAAACAATTGCTACTGTAAAGAAACAAAAAACATAGAAAAATTACAAGTATAGAAAATTAGACAGAGAATTAAGGTTGATAGAGCAATAATAATATTCTAGGCATCGGGCTGGGCGTGGTGGCTCACGCCTGTAATCCCAGAGCTTGGTAGGAGGAAAACAGGAGAAACCTTGTAGATCCTGTACTAAATACATAAATAATAATAATAATACTCTAAGACTGGAAACTATGTCATACTCTGTAGATATCACTGATCTCAAGCTTCCTGCCCTTGGCTCCTTAGTGACAGAAGAAATAAAATCCCTGGACTCTCTGGGACAAGGACAATCTAAAACAAGTCATCAATGGCAAGATTGTTGAGAATCAGGTTTTACATTAAAAATTTATAGCATTTTTTAATTTATATTATAGCAGGGTCTGTTTTAACTTAAAAATAATATTTTTGATTACCTATAATTTAATTTGGAACTCTGGGAACTATTTTGACTCTCTATAGCCTACTTGGAGCACCTTTATGTATTACTAGAAGTATACATACTCTAAGTCTTAAGTACTGTCAAATAATGAAGAAGGTTTGTTTTGTTTTGTTTTTCTTTTTAATGTATTTAGCACAAGGTCTACAGCATCTCACTCCACAAATCAGACTTGTAGTGATTCTCCTGTTTTCAGTTTCCTAAGTGCTGGGGTTATAGGCAGACACTACTACACCCAGCCTCAGTGGCCCTCTCAACGTACCCCAGGGGTGAGGCGAGCACTGTACTCACGTGCTTTAATCTGCTGAGCTCTCTGGCCGGCCTAAAGAAGGTGGCTTTCATACTTACAACTCATCAAAGATGGAAAGATCTATCGAAGGACATGTGTACACAAAGTAAGTACAAGGCTACTAAGGTTGAGTTCAAAACCAAACCCATGAACAAAAGAGGAGTCCTTTAATCCTCTTCTGCATTTTATCCATTGGAAGCAATCGGTTATCCCAACTCTTAGGATGGAAGGATTGAGCCCCCAGAGCTCCAAGCACAAGGACCATTAGAGAGCAAAACAATAGCAAGAAGTCAAGATAAAAGAGAGGAAGATGCTTCAAAGAGGCTATCCAAGTATCCCACAGGTAGACAGAAATAACTATTATGCTGCTGAATTTAAAATGCCATATTCTTCTCTTCTTCTTTTTTTTTTTTTCTTTTTTTCTTTTCTTTCTTTCTTTCTTTTTTTGGAACCAATATGGATTAGAAAATTTGTCACATCTGCACACTGTGCTCTGTATAACATTTGTGAGGACAATATGCAGTGTCTCAACTATTGCGACTGTCCTACTAACATGTTTTGAAATTCTCATATTGTTATCTCTTATTAAAAGTAATAAAAATTAAAATTTAAAATAAAAAATTAATCACCATGTAGTTATAAATCATTAAAATAAACAATCTTTTATCACCATTAAAAGAAAATTTATACTGAAAAATCACATTGTATCACTTAAATGTATATAATCACATCGTGTCTGCATCTTAATAAGTAAATAAATAAATAAAATGCCACAAGGCTCACTCTTCCTATTCTTACAGTGAACAAACAATGTTCAATGTACTTTTCTCTCTAATTCATAAAAATGCTACACATAGTAAGTTATTTCTAGAGTTTCTACCTGTAAGCAACCTTGAGGGTCACCTAGTCCAGTACCTAGGACTAGATTGAAAGATACTGATTGCCTATGAAGCGACAAGTCCAAGATAACAAAGATAAGGCATAGATCAGTCTTTGTGTCCTAACTGAATCTTCCTTTTGCAATGATGAAATGAGCTACAATGGAAAGAGGAACCTTAAGGTGGAACGAGAGTGGCCATTTCTTGGCCTTGTAACCTTGGGCAAGCTGCTTATCCTGTCTGAATCTCAGTTTCTTCATCAAAAAAACCCCAATAATAATAATAATAATAATAATAATAATAATAATAATAATAATACCTACCTTGCTCTTCTGAGAATTCAAAGAGGTAATATCTGTAAAGCAGTTAGCATAATTTTTAACACAGAGAAATTGCCTACAAAAATACGACTTTTCTCCCATTTCTAATTCTTCCTTTTGGTTGTTTGCCAAAGCCTGCTGGTGATGCTGTTCCCATGGTATTAGGAACAAGAATAGACTTCTCTCTTCTCTACAAATCACACCATGGTGATGGTGGTGGTGGTGGCGAAGGGGCTACAGTCAAAAATTCAATTGGAGGAACTTGATATGGGGGATCTGGAAGTTCTCTGCCCTTGACTTGGATGTTTTCCATTTCTGCATAGAATTATCTCCAAGTACTACCCCGTGTGGAGGAAAAATTCATGCTACTACATTCCACTTTTCTTCCATTCCCAAGCCCTATTGCATAGCAGCTAAACTGAGGTTTTAACTCCACAAGGTACAAATTAGCAAGTGTGCCCTTCCACTCAGAGAAAGTTAGGTTCATGATTCCCCTTTCATGTATTGAACCCTACGCATAGAAGAACTGAGCCTGAGCTCAGGCATAGGCTGGAGCTTGGGAGGCCTTGGTTTGAGGGGTGAACACATGATTGCTGTATGTTTAGCCACTGATTGAGAGAAGCTCATGAGCTACATGGGGAAAATTCCAGAGAAAGGGAGAGAAATGGAGAGGTTTGTGTTGGTAGCCTATTTATTTTTTATAAGCAATCATGAACTTAGCACTAGAGTCAGCGAGATAGCTCGGCGGATTAAACACCTGCTTTGGCAAGCACAGGCGCCAGGGCTCGGTCCCTGGTGCAGCATGCCATGCTGGCCCCACCCCTGGAGTGCACTGAACCAGTGAATGAGTACAGGTGTGATGGCGCACACCTGTAATCACAGCTCTGACCAGGCTGAAAACAGGAGGATCACTAGGAGTCGGAGCTACTTAGTGAGACCCTGTACCAAATACATAAAGGAACACAATTGATTAATTAATTTAGCCCAGAGAATAAGGAAAATATAAAACCCAAAGAACCTTAGCACAAACACTAAGATTATAAGATATCATATGCTAATGGTAGAGGGGCAGCCTTCTGAGCTCCAGAGAGTTCAGGTACCATACAGGTCAGACATGTTGGAGCTGTCCACAGTCAGCAGCGGGAATCTTCTTGCTGGGCCTTCCGGTCCTAAACCCAAAGTACTCTGCAGCTCCTATACTGGTCACACCCTCTTTCACCTTCACAAAGACATACACTTGCCACTCCACTGCTCAGCTTTAGCAGCACAGATGAAAAACTTTGGAGTCTTATTTAGCATTCACCATGGAAAGCACGCCCTGTGCTTCTGGATGACATCATCATCAAATTTCTCCCTGCAGATAGACTTGTTGCCAGTGCCCTTGTGGTGTGAAATCACCACCCACATAAATTCTGAAATAATTCTGTGAAAGCAGGAAACCTTATAGCTAATTTCTTTTTTCTTTCGAATACTTGGGGCACAAATTGTTCTCCTGTCTTTGGAACTTTACCTGAAACAGCTTGAAAGAGACTAATCCCAAGGCCTTGCAGTAAACTACAGCGCTGAAGAATGCAGTGAGGCTGCCCCTGGCTGGCAGTGGGCCACTACAGGGGACCAGGGCATCTGCAAAACTGAGAGCTTTTTTGTATCCTAAACAGTACAGGGGTTGGCGTAGAACTCAATTATACAGGACACGATTATTGTGCATCAATCCCAGGTTTAATCTTTAGATTTCCCCAAGTAAAAACAAGACAAACTACTACATTGTTATTTGAAAACCTGAGAAGGCTCCAGATTTGTCAGCCTTTCACAGAAATGTAATGCTCTGGTTTTCAGTATGAGTTAGATGATAACTTGATAAAGTATCAAGATCCTAGTCAAAGGGGGTGGGGAAATATCTCAGTAGACTAAGCGCCTGTCTGGCAAGTGCAAGAGCCTGAGTTCAGTCCCTGGTCCTTCAAAATAAAATATTTTAAAAAATGGTTCTAGTCAACCCATAGGTTTGGTAAACTGAGATGACACTTGTCTGAGTCTGATTTGCATTACCGTGACAGAATACCTATTGCTGGGCAATATATAAAGAGGTTGGGTCCCGGTGATGGTGGTGGCTCTTAGGTCCCAGCAGCAGGGCCCCAGCATCAAGTGAGGGCCACCCAGTTGCACCACAAAATAGTGGAGAAGGATGAAGAAAAGTGGCTTCATGGAAAATGACCCAGGTGTAAGTAAGAAAGCAGGAGTGCAGGGAAGCACCAGGCTCTTTGGTAGCCACCAGCTCTCTCAGAAACTAATCTGATCATCTGAGAACAACATGGATCCCTCGTGAGGATGATGTCCCATGACCTGTTCATTTCTTACTGAAGCCAACACTTCGTTACTTCATTACTATTACCCTGGGACCAAGCTTCTAACACATGCGCACTGAAGCAAAGGGTGTAGTCAAACAATTTCCAAACTACAGCGGTCCCTATGTATGGTATCTATGGTTTCCCTTACCTTTAACTACATGGAAAAACCTTCATGTTATGAGATATGGTCTGTTGGAAGTTACTACTGGAGGAATGATAATGGTGTGATCCCAGTAAGGAGCTGTGCAGAGCACAGTAAACATCCTAGCAAAAAGCCAAAGAAATTTCCCTTCTCCTACACCTGAGAATATAATTCATCCATCTACTTATTTAATGTGTATTTATCCAAGTCCCCTTAATTGTCATTCATCATGCTCGGCACTGGGATTGGTGGTGAATAAGCTAAGTGAAGTTCCTTCTGTCACTGAATTTACAACCTTGTGGGAAGAAACACGGGAAGAAACCTATATAATAGGCATCCAGAATTTTCAGGCCAACTAATAGGGAGCAGCACACAGAAAGGGCACTCAACTCAATCTAGTGGGGCAGAGAGCATCCCGGAAGTCAAATGTAAGGTTGGACCCAGTGCTCCAGTCTTCATTAACCAACAAGGAAGATTTTCCAAATATGGTAGAAAAATGTGTTAATTATCTCAAGATTAGAAACTGTACATAGCTGAAGTATCTAGTGCAGGAAAGATGGGGTAAGGAGGATAAATAGGACTGGAAAGCAGATTGAAAATGCCAGGTCCTGTATGCGTGTCAGCAACACACACTTACTGTTCTTTAAAAGACCTTTAGATACTCTGCACACAGCTGCTCCTCAGGTTCTTTTATTAGACTCAGTATTTCCACTGCAGATAAGATTGCCTGAATGAAGTGGCTTTGTGCAAATAGCCTCAGCTTGTGTGGCTCTTTTTTAGTTCCTCCTTTCCCCATGCCCAAGTCCCTTTCTGTAGTTCTGAGGCATCATGTTCCCCAACAAGCCTCTTGTGTCCAGAATCGGGGCTTTGTGAAGGTGACTGGATCATGGTGGCACTAGAGCTGCCTAGCTGTTGGGGATGAGGCTGGCTGGCGGTGGTGGGTCACTAGGGGAGTTGCCTGGAAGTGTCTATCTTCCTCCTCAGCTCCTCCATCCTCTCTCTCTCTCTCTTTCTGCTTCCTGGCTGCCCTGGGATGCGTAGCTGTCCTCTACCTAGTGCCTTCCACTATGGCATTTCTCCCTTTCAGGCAGTTGCCCAAGAAATAACAATGTAAGCCAAAAATAAGTCTTTCCTCCTATAACTTACAGATGACAGGTATTTTTGTCCCAGCATTAAAAAAAAAAAAAAATTAGCTAAGACACAAGGTAATGACAGAAATAATACTTATGAAATACTTTGTATGGGCCTGGCACTCTTTTAGGTATCTTGCACTGGTTAGAAACCTAGCCAGAAGCCAGGTGAGGTGGTGCACGCCTGTAATCCCAGCACTCGGGAGGCTGAGACAGGAGGATCGATGGGAGTTCAAAACCAGACTGGACTACAAAAGTAAGCACAAGGCCAGCCTGAACTGCATAGCAAGACCTTGCCTCAAAAAGACAAAGAAAAAAGAAAAGAAACCTAGCCAGCATCTAACTAAGTCTTAAGATTACCCTTCAGGGCATTATCATTATCTCTTGTTTACAATAGGGAAACTTGAGCTTATCCATTCTCGAATTTTCCCAAGTCATAGCACTAATAAATAGAGGTGATATTAGAATGCAGTGCTACCTGAATTCAAGCCACCTCCTTCTCATCCTACCTCTCAGTCTCAATGAACCTAGTTTGCTTTGTATCACATCAGAGCCTTCTCCCGAGGAGGCTATCAGCTATCAGTTAGTAAATGAAATGAAGTCGGCACGAGCTAGGTACATAAGAGATGGCACATAAGAGCTACTCAAATTGCTGGGGGCTAACTGAAGTATTAAATGGTAGAGTTAGATACCTTAACCTTGATATTTAAATAGAGTCTTTTAAGATTACACATACCTTTGCAGCCCAAAGCAATGAAACTATTCTTATAGAAAGATTATTGGCCTTGATATAAGAGTGGTAACCATGGTATCCCTTTAACAGCACCATAGCAACAATTGCTACTTTCTGTTGGCTGCTGTACTACCTCCTCAGGTGACACTTCTGAGGTCCTAATAGAAGCCCACACCACCACCACCACCACAGTCTTCCTCTATGTCCTATGAATTACAATGTTAAATTAAGCCTCTTCCTAAACTGCACGTATAACAGTGGCTGTGGCAGTAGAAGTTGTCAACTGTGGTCAAAAAGGAAATTCAGAAAAGTCTCATGCCTTGTGTATTCTGTGGATTCTATAATCTATGCGTCATATCTTTTTTTTAATAAGCAACATGACCCCAGCCATCTGATCTTGTAAGAAAAAAATTTTCCAGCTTTCAGAGCCTACTTTTCTTCTTCTATTACAGAACAGAAAAAGCTTAACAGAAATCATCATAAAAATCACTTCCATGTGAACACTTCTGAGAAACAGGCTGCTTGTAACATTTTCTTAGTTTTTAATCATAATGCATCTAGTTGAGTATGAACTTGAAAAATTCCTCAGAGTCTTGTAAGCCAAGCCTTCTAGGCTACTGTCTTTTTCTTTGCTTTTCTTATTTCTATCATAAAAAAATACCAAAGTATTTGCTATTGAACTACCCCCAATCTGCTGCATGAATCCATGAATCACTTCTATTTTACCTCTGATTCCTGACCATCAACCTTTGCATACTTATTACTTTGTTACTCTTTACTCATTGCTGGGACAAATACCCTACACTCAAAATGAAGGAAGGAAAGGTTTATTTAGCTCACAGTTCGTGGAGGTTTCAGTCCATATTCAGCTGGCCCAAGGCTGAGTGGAACACAGCAGAGAGCATCCAGTTCATGGAGGTAGAACAGCAACAAAATGGTGGCAGAGGCAGCCAGCCAAACAGGGCAGCAGAACAACAGCTCTAGTCTGTCTCTCTGTTTCTCTTTATATTATATTCAGGCTCTCCACCTCAGCCTTAACCACCTTAGGCCACTCCCATAGTCTCAGTAGTACTTAAAACACATAATCCCAGGGATCATGGATCAAGTCTCAAACTCTAGATCAGTACTAAATCACATAATCCCAATGACTCATGAGTCAAGTCTCAATCTATAGAAGTCCCTGCCCATGACTGCATCAGGCTTTAGGGGGAACAACTAGACATAAACCATAACAATTACATGCCTGAAGGACCAGGAAATGCACTACTTCTGGAGACAACCATTTATTTTTCAGGTGGATCCCTTGTCTATAACTGTACTCTGCAGAGAAAAATCACTGGACCACAAGAGAAGTAGGCAGGCAAAGGACAGGTTACATGGAGTTTAACAAGCCAGAGAGTAGGAAGACCCTGAAAGGTCATCTTTGAGCTTCCTTTTCATGAGATGTATATATAAATAACTTCCATGAAAACAGAAGACAGAATTAGTGACTGTGAGACTAGGTGGTAGCCCCGCAGTAGACTGCTTGCTTTGTATGCATGAGGCTCCAGGTTCAAGCACCAGCACCATGAAAACAAAACAAGACCAGAAAACACTGACCTCACAAACAAAAGAAAACGGGGTGAAAGTGAACCAAGCCTCTCCATGAACAAAGGCAGTGTTCATGCATTTTATGAATAAAGGACAAAAGAAGACAGAGTCCAAACTACCAATGACCCAGTGGTCCTTTTAGCAATGAAAGAGAGAATGTGAAAAACTCAAATGAATCACTGTCCTGATTCAAGCTACCAGGCAGACATGACCGTGAAAAATGTGTTGAAGGGATAAGGACTTGTCCTCTTAGGACAAGCATGGAGTCTTTTCAAATCTGGCCTCACTAAGCTGTACTGAAAAGCCTTGCAGAGCAGCCTCATCCATACAGGGGGTGTTCTGTTCACTGCCAAGTGCCCTAGAAGCAGCAGCAGAGGCATCTGAAAAGATATGTTGTATGTAAAGTGCAATACGTAATGGCCACCTGCCAGGGGTCAAGGGTTGGATTTAGGAGAATTCTCTTCTTAATCCTTTTTTGTTCTGCAAGAGCATGAAATATTTTGGCTGGTGCAGAAGGAATGCAGTTTGTGGAGAGAAGCGAACAGTGCTCTTTCTCTGATTGGTTGAAGCTTTGAGCAAATTTCTTAACCTCTCAATGTTTGTGCTCTTTTCTCTGATCAAAAAGATGCAATGCAGGCCCACTATTAGGATGTGAATTTATTCATGCCATTTCCCCTATTACAGATATCCTATTCCCCAATGAGGAATATAGTATATAACTTCCTTTCCCTAATAGTGTCCTCTAGCAAATGATCATTGCTAGAAGATAATGCTATGGCCCCTGACCACAGCCTTTCACTGTTCTGATTCAAAATGTTGTCCAGAGCTATTGAGGAAATCAGATAGTTGTGGAGATTAGAAATCACTCAGGATTGCCAATAACATAAGAAGGAGCATTGGAAAGCAAGGGATGGACTGTTGATCCTCCTGGAGAAGCTTGATGTGGTGGATTTTCTGATATGAATTTGGCTGTTATCATCGCCGAGGATGACTGTGGTACTTTGGGGAGCATTCCAGACATTACTTTGAGCATTGCTTCCTATTGCTAGTGTGGACCTCTAAGCCTGCTGTAACAGATCCGTCATCTGACTGGTACAGACTTTCTAGCTTCCACCACTGGCCTTTACCACTTTCCAGTACACATCCTTGGCAAAGACTTACATGAGACATTATTATGGGTTCTAGATCTTTGACTGTAGGACATTGCCCTGAGATGTAGGCCCTCAGTTCACTTCTTAGGGTCCCTAGTAGGTGAACAGATTTCTCATATTTTTTTTACACATGATTCTTTGATTATTATAAAATAATCCTACAAAAAAACAACAACAACAAAAAAGAAATCACTCATGAGACTCATTACCAACTTCCTCCTCCCTGGAAAACCTCAGCTTCTAAAACCCAAAGCTGTGGTCAAATTTCTTCATTTATTATGCTGATTGTACCCCTTCTCTGTTGGACCTGATAGAAAAACCTAAAAAGAGTTCCCTGGAGCCTCGAAGGGAATCGATTGGTAAATGTATCAGGGAACCAGAAAAGAGGCCTCTGGAGCAGGCCCTAAGGTCAGATCCTTTACAGCTAGACATCCCAGCTTTCAAAGCAAATGTTTTCAACACCCTTTTCTTTTTTTTTTTTTTTTTTTTTTTTTTTTTTTTTTTTTTTTTTTTTTTTTTTTTTTTTGTCTTTTTGAGACAGGGTCTTGCTATGCAGTTGAGGCTGGCCTTGAGCTCACTTTTGTAGCCCAGGCTGGTCTCGAACTCACACCAATCCTCCTGCCTCAGCCTCCCGAGTGCTGGTATTACAGACGTGAGCCACCATGCCTGGATAACACCCTTTTCTTAATCTCAATGTGTTTTAGTAATGAAGCATGAAAGTAACAGTTGAATGAGACAAATCAATTAAAAATTGGTTAGGTCAGTGATTTCATCTTCTCTATAATGAAGTTACCCAGAAAATATCAAAAGGGCTAGCCAACCCCAGCAGCCCAGATGCCCCAGGGCAGGACTTCCAAGGACTCTGCAGCCATCTGCATTGGGTATGACAGGTAGACTGGGTACCTGTTCATCTGTCACACAAACTTATCTAGGTCTTCAAAGCAGAGATTCAACTTTATAAATGTATAAATGCCATTGTCAAAACTTTCCAAGTAAATCAGATCTTAGGGTTTGCATTTAAAGCCAAAAGGAATGAACGTATTATGCCCATAGAGTAAGTTCTCACTTTACATGTTGCAATTTTGTGAATGTGACTCTGACAAGCCAAACAAAACCAAATAACAACAGCAACAACAAAAGTCTTCTTGCAGCCGGGCGTGGTGGCGCATGCCTGTAATCCTAGCACTTGGAAGGCTGAGGCAGGAGGATCGGTGCGAATTCGAGACCAGCCTGGGCCACAGAAGTGAGTTCAAGGCCAGCTTGAACTGCATACTGAGACAGTGAGACCCTATCTCAAAAAGACAAAATAAAATAAAAGTCTTCTTGCAATACAGAAGACCCTCAGAAAGAAAACACTTCTTTATTTTCTGAAGCTTTGTATTCACATTAGTTTTGGTATAGAATGTATGCAAAGGTCTATCTCATTAATAATAGAAATATCAGTGAAAAAACACTTACTGCCCTTGGAACTTACACCCTGTTAAGAATGAGCTAAAGCAAGACTTTCCTGTGACTATCATAAATTATGTGTTGCCTGTTTTCTGATTTTCCAAATATGTTCAGCCATGCGCTATGGTACTAACGTTACTAATATCTAATTCTGTTAAAAACATTTTTATTAATCATTTTAGCAAAGTGTAACAAAAACCTCAAAAATATTCCAAAGTATACTCAAAGAAAAATTATTATTATTATTATTAATTTTGATTTTAGAATATGGCTTTCCTGCTGGCTCACACTTCGCCTCTTATTTCTTGCTGTTTTCAATTCATTCCATCCTCTCCAGTTAATGCTCCATATCAAGCTTTTCTGTTCTCGGTCCCATGTTCCCACCTTTGTCTCTCGTGGCTCCAGCTCCATTCCATTCATCAGTGAATGGCACTGTTTTTGGATTCTCCCTCACCAAAGCCTGCTGCTACGGGTTTCTTGCTCTGTTCCCTGGATTCATTGTACAGCTACTCTCCCATTTTCTTCCCTCCCTCCACATCTCTGTTCCTACCAGTTTCTGTGTCCTTTTGTGCTGCTGACTCAATGCCACACAGACCATGAGAAGCCTGTGAGGGATCAGCATTCTGACCACAGTTCAAAAGGATCCAACGGCTCTTTGAAAAGCAAGCAACTTGTTGGCACATGCCTGTAATCCCAGCACTCGGGAGGCTGAGGCAGGAGGATCAGTGTGAGTTCCAGACCAGCCTAGGCCACAAAAGTGAGCTCAAGGCCACCCTGAACTGCATAGTGAGACCCTGTTTCAAAAAGACAAAAAAAAAAAAAAAAAAAAAAAAAAAAAAAAAAAAAAAAAAAAAAAAAAAAGAAAGCAAAGGAATACAGAGAATGTGCTCTGCCACTACCTCTTGAGAAATAGCAGTATGCTAGCCTTGTAGTAAGGGCTAACTTTATTTCCTGTTCAAATTGACTTGCCTCATTCAAAGAATAGATCTTGAGTTGGAGTCCTGCAAGGAGTACAGAAGGCCTTTTCCCATCTAGTAGAGTTTGGACTTTGTTTGCATTGGTTTTGTTTTTCTTCATTTATCCACTTGTGTTCATTTACCAAGAAAGCATTTTCACTTCTTTATACTTTGCTTTATTCACTTGTTTTGCCAGGAAATTTTCTGGCGCTTATGCAATCTTCCATGGTGTAGCGGGGTCTGGGTGGCAGTACCATGGGAGGGCGGGTGGTGCCAGCTGTGGGGTTTACAAGCACAGCAGTGTCAGCATGGCCTCATAAACATTTCCCAAGCAGCCTTGCCCTATCAGTCACCATGTATTTCTGAGTCTGTAATGACTTCCTGTCAGATTCTGAAGAAGATTTAGGAATTTATTAGGTATATTCACTGCCCTCACAGGGAGACAAACTAGCTGGGGAAATGAGACACATGCTCAAGAAAGAGATTTAAAAAAAAAACAGGCAAGGCCAGGGATGATTAAGTCTCCTAATGAGGCAGGCAAATTAGAAGAGCAGCCAGGGTTCAGATAAGGGCAAAATCAGTAAGTAGAGAAAACAAGGAGAGCCCTGCTTCCTGGGCCAGGAAGGGTGGCAGCATTAGATAAGGAGCCTAGAGGTTAGAACAGAAGGCCACAATTGTGACACGTAGCATTCGTCATGTTGGTGTGCTCAGATCCCTGTCCTTGGGTCTATTTACTTCTCTATCTGTATTGTTTCCCATGGCTCTGACATGACGTAAGCGAACAGACTGACTCCTGAACTTGCAATTCAGGCCAGAGTTTCCCAGAGTTCCAAACCTGTCCTTTTGGTGGTTATTTAATATTTCCAATTGGTTGTCTACTAGTTCTGTCTAATTTAAAGATCATAACAAAATTCTTCTCATTTTTTTCTCTTCTCAAAATCCACTGCCTTGGGGCTGGGGAGACAGCTCAGTAGAATAAACACTTGCCTGGCAGACAAGGGCCTGAGTTCATTGCCTGGTTCAAAAAAAAAAAAAAGAAAAAATCCACTGCCTCAAAGTCTTTCTCACCTACATAGACTAGAATTACTAGTCATCTGTCCTTTAGGCTTAGAATCTGAGGGACATTCTTCACTGGTTTTGTGCCCTTATGTCTACTTCCAATTAATAAGTTCTGCTGTTCAGTGCCAACACATTTCACACTTTCTGCCAGCCTCTCTCATCTGTTGTGATAGCCTTAGCCTGAGCTATCCTATCTTTCTTCAACACCTATGATAAACTCCCCCTAGCCAACATGCCTCAGCTGCTATCCTTTTGTGTTCCACTGCCCGCAGAGGAATCTAAGATAAAAATCATTGCTTTGACTCTCTTACATTCCAAGGGCATAAAGTCCAGCCCATTATGGTCCTGCATGATGTAACCCCTGCTTGCCTCTCCAACCTCGTCCCTCACCACTCTCCTGCAGTCACGTGGGCCCCCTTTCAATTCTTCAGACATCTCAAGCTCGTTCTGCCCTCAGCCTTTGCACAAGCCATTGTCTCCCACTGGAAAGCTCTTCCCTTGATCTGTGTGACTCTGTGGCTTTATTCTCTTCAGGTGAAATGTTTCCTGTACAAAGTGAGGAAAAAAAACCCTCTGAGAATCCTAGCTAACCTTCCTGCCTCACTCTATCCAATTAAGCATTTCATTTTCATCATAGGACTTATCTGGAATTGCACTATACTTTGACTTGCTTTTGCTTTTTCTGCGTTAACTCATTTTCACTGACTATGGCCGGCCAATAAAGTCGTATATATTTAAGGTGCACAAGTTCATATTTTGACATACATATACAGTGTAAAGTGATTACCAGAATCAAGCGAATTCACACATGCTCATACTTATATAGCAATTCTTCAGTACTTCCACTTTAAAACATTATATAATAACACAAATTTTGAAAAGTTTTAAAATCCTCATCATCTTACTCCCACAGATTAAAACAATTAAGTAAACACGACTCTGTATAATTTAATAATATCTCTATACCTTAATGTACTTTTTAAAATAAAAAATTGACAATGCATATGTACTGTTTTGTGACCCGCTATTTCACTTAACACGGTGTAGTGGACATATGGCTGCCTGGGCAGATCACAGCAACACCATCATTTCTTTTTTTTTTTTTTTTTTTTTTTTGTCTTTTTGAGACAGGGTCTCGCTGTACAGTTCAGGCTGGCGTTGAGCTCAGTTTTGTAGCCCAGGCTAGTCTCGAACTCTCACGATCCTCCTGCCTCAGCCTCCCAAGTGCTGGGATTACAGGTGTGCGCCACCACGCCCGGTTATTTCTTAATTATATAATTCCTAACTCATTTTTCCCATCCCCATTGCCATCTCTTATTCTCCCTTTTATTTCATTTCACTTCATTTGTCTAATATGGCTCCTACTTTTATGTCATCTTTTTTAGATTCCATAGTTTAGGGAAAATGTGCATATTTCTCTGTCTGAGTACAGCTTATTTCAGCCAACATGGTGCTGACCAGTTCTGTCCACTTTCCTGTGCAGGATACAGTTCCTTTGTTCTTGACTCCTAATGATGCTCCATTGTGGATATAGCACGTTGCCTTCAGCCATTCATCCGTGATGGGCAGCTAGGCTGGCTCCAAGCCTTTGTCACTGTGAATTGCACTGCAATAAACAGGTAGACAGGGAACCCTGAGGTATTTTGACTGTATTTATTCTTTTCTTTTTTTTTTTTTCATATATTTGGTACAGGGTCCCCTTACACAACTTGTACTTGTAGTGATCCTCCTATTTTCAGCCGTCCCAGCGCTGGGATTACAGACCTGTGCCACCAAACTGGTATCAGTGGCTGGCTCAGCACACCTGGGGGTGGGGCCAGCATGGTATGTGGTGCTGGAGATCGAACCCCAGTCCCTGTGTTTGTCTAAGCAGGCACTTAGTCTGCTGAGCTCTCTCACTGGCCCTGTATATCAAGGAATGGTATGGATGGGTCAAACAGTAGCTCTATTTTTAGTTAGATCTCATTTTCATTTTGTTACCCCAAAACAAAACAGTCTGCCCACTCTCAGTGCCCAGCCCTGCCACACTCTGCTAAATCTAGCCAACCACTGAGCTACTGGCTATCTCAGCTTTTGAGTTTGTCTGTCGTTCCTCTAGATAATAGCTTCTCAGGTACAAGGACAAGACGGGGTCCACTATGCTGTTTCTCAGGTGCTTAGAATGATGTTAGCAAGTATGTCAGGTGTGACTGGTCAGTGACACAAGTTTATCTAGAGGAGAGTAATTCCTTCTGTGTAACTGTTTATATGACTGGCCTGGGGCCAGAACTCAGAGACGACATCTTGTGTCTAGGTACCATTATTTTCTCCTTAACCAGACAAGTTAAATTTTGGAGCTCTCCTAGAAAAGAAATTTTAAAAAATCACGCATTATTATTCCTGTACACCTGTTGCTCAAGACCCCTACCCATGCCAAAATGGATGGATCTTCAAGTTTCCATACATAAAATTAGATATTTGCATACAACACATGTGTATCCTCCTGTATACCTTAAATCATTTTAGGTAGAATTATAATGCATAATAAAATGTAGATTCTATAGAAATTATTGCACTATGTTACTTAATGAATAATGACAATTTAATTATCTGTATCTATTCAGTACAGCTGTCATTTTTCTCTTAATATTTTCTCTCTGTGGCCGGCTGGATCCACAGCTATAGACGCCATGGATGGTGAGGCCAACTGCACACAAGGAGGACACGAGGCAAATCATCCTTTTGGCAAGGAAAAAAAAATCATCATTTTCACCATTCGTATAATGATTAAAAAACAGAGAGTCACAAAATCAAATATATATACCAGTTCCCAGTTCTACTCTGTCCAATTTAATAACCAACCAGCTATTGTAATACTATTAAAAATGTGCCTCTTCCAGTAAGTTGAAGTTCAGGCTTTTTCAACCTTCTTCCCAATGTATTTCACTCATTTTTCTTTTTTTTTTTTTTTTTTTTTTTTTTTTTTTTTTTTGAGACAGGGTCTCACTGTGCAGTTCAGGCTGGCTTTGAGCTCACTTTTGTAGCCCAGGCTGGTCTCAAACTCACAACGATCCTCCTGCCTCAGCCTCCCAAGTGCTGGTATTACAGGCGTGAGCCACCACACCCGGCTCAGTCATTTTTCTTCTCTTACTTTCCAAGAGTCCTACAAAGTACCTGCATTCTTTACTTTTCTATTCATAGATTTCATAGATATTTTCACCATAAATATTCTTCTCTGTTCCTCGACTTTGATAGCAAATGCTTTTCCTTTTCCTCTCTGCCTGAGAAGTATGTGGCTCACAGATAATCTTAGAATGTGTTCTCACATTTTCTCATGCTTGCTGGTAAAGAGAGGCAATGGTAGATGACAAGGGAACAAGAATGCAATTCCCAGACGCTGGCCCATTTCATTCCAGACCTGTGTTATTTTCTGCCCAACGGCCTAACCTTCCCTTTCTATAAGTTGGCTGGACTCCCCGGATCTCAGGGGCTTCCACACTCCTTTCCCCTTCCTGAGTTCCCAAATGGTCGTATTTAAAGTCCATATTTCTTCCTGCGTTCCTGGCAGGTGGCACTTCATTTGTAAGCTCTCGTTTGGCCTGGAAGGTTCTCAGGTGCACTGTCATTACCAGAGGAAAGGCAGGTATGGCACAGGGACAACAGCCACCGTGCCAAAGGGCCATTAGACCCCTGCGCTCACGATCCTTTCCAAGCTACTTCACACCAGGATTTTAAAATATCTTTCCCTTTCCAGTTTCCCAGATAGGTAAATAAGTGTTCCCAAATTTTGCAGGAGAATACAATGTCAGTTGCTATTTAACTGTGACAATGTGGCAATCACGTATATTAAGTTATAGAAATGTCATGTTTCAATTTTTATTTGTCGTAGGTATAATCCTTCTTTTACATATTACAGGAAACCTATGCTGTATTAGCTCCCCAAGCATTATCATCAAGCCAATGTCCTTATTCAATGTCAATTCTCTGAACCTCAATTATTTTAAACCTTGAAAAGTGGGTGACAAGAGATAATTTGATTTTGTGAAGAATTAAGAACATCATTTTTAGTCCCAGTCATGAAGTATCTCCTCAGCAGAGGAGCAAAATTCCCCACAGAGAAAGGGGCTGTCCTGTAGGCACAGTGAAGCTGACAAGATGAGATCCACATGAGAGAAAAGGGAAGAGCGAAGGGGAGCTGACTGCGTCCAAGCGTACGGCACAGGTGTGGGTTGACGGGAGCCACTCTGGGCTTCTGAGTGGGAGACGTGACGTGGTCTGACTGGGAACGGTGTTGCAGAGCGTACTTAAGAGAAAGAGGGAATTCTACACAGAAGCATCCTGGTCAAAGAGTGGGAGCTATACCCAGCATGAGAGAATGCCTGTGTGGGGGGACAGGTGCCTGAGATAAAGACCTGCCAAAGCCTAGAGACACTGGACACACGCTGGGAAACTAGAACATGAGCAGTGAATCATCTCACCGTGCCAAAATAAATAAATAAATAAATAGTTGCCAAAGAATAAAGAAAACAAAACAAAAGGATGGAAAAAAGAGGGACTTATAGCAAAATCAGAGACAATTTGAGCATCAAAATAAATAACGATAATATTTACCACATTAAACAAAATAATAAAATGAGCAACATCATAAAAAAATTAAGTTTGAAGTTGGATAAAACAGAAAATGAGTCCACATAGACATAAGTAAATACACACATAAATGGAAAGTATATGAAAGGTACTTTCCAAGTACCTTCATGTAAAACATTTATTGATTACAAAGAGAGAAAATAATAACACTCTACTGTAGATCATTGGCAGACACCAAGAGATCACACTGAATCTCAATGGGAGTAGAACACGTTGCAGTTGTGTACCATGGTATAGGATACGAGAATAACTTAGCTCACCTCTGTAATATCCCTGCCACGGAAGCATAATCTCAATATGTTTATACAGAAGCATTAGACATGGTCACAGTGCAACAGAAAGTAACCCACAACCAGTATACCGCATTCTGTTAGTTGCCCAGATAATAGTTCCTTTTACAGTTTCTGTTACTTTTGTGTTTTGGAAATGGCAGGTAACCATGATGCAGAGCTGGTCACTGTGAGGCAAAGTGTATCAACCAATCCCCAGCTGACAAGCCACTTTGCCTCTGTGCTTCCCGCTTGCTTATCCCATAGACGCCTTAGACCACCGGAGAGCAGGGCAGGATATCTTGGGAATGATCTCAGTCAGTGCCCATCGGCATAAATAAATCAGCCTGCACATCCTGCGTGTTGTTTTGGTTATTCTGCTTGCCAATGTTATAGTGAAAAATAGTTTAGAAAATACCAATATCTTAAAAGTCAAGGGACTGGGGGGCTGTGTGGAGAATCTGTTGGAGCTGTTGGAGACTGCTAGTCCTCTTGGGCTGTTCTGCTGGGGGACCTTGGCATGCTGCCTTTCCTGATGAACTTTAGAGAAGCTTTGGTCTTCGTCGTGAACATTACTTCCTGACTCTGGAAGAGGAGATGATGCACTGCTCAGCCTCATGAAGAAGCTTCCTACATTTGTTTTTGTGATGGGAACTTGGCTTTCCTCATCACTGGAGGAGCTCAGGACCTGGCTCTTGCTGAGGATCGCTGCGGTACCTTTGGGTGAGCTCTGGTGCTTACCATGAGCATTGCTTGGCTCCAACTCAGATTCCCTCAGCCTCTTAGAACAGATCTTTAATCTCACTGGCATAGACGTCCTAGCTTTCACCACTAACCTTTGGGCACTTCCAGTATAGATGCATAAAGTAGGATCTAGGGCCTTAGGTGAAATCTTTAGTGTTTATGTTTGTGGACAAATTTCCTGCATTCCTTATATGTCATTCTTTGGATGATTCCTTATAAACTAATATTATAAAATATATCCTATATCATATTGTTTCCCTTGAAGAAAACCCAAACCATGACAAAATTGGTACCAAGAGTGGATAGTTCCACAGTTGAACCACCTTCCTGGCAAGGACAAATACCCAGGTTCTATCCCCATGTACCATACAATGTGCTGGCCCTGTGCCATGCTGGCCACTGAAACCAATCATAGTGGTGCATGCCTGTAACCCCAGCATTGGGAATACTGCTACAGGAGGATCACTGCAAGTCTGAGCTGCAAAATGAGACCCTGTGATGAATAAATAGATGAATAAATAAATAAATTCAAAAGGTAACATGCCAACTAAATGCGATCCATGGAACAAAAATGGATCTTTTGCTATAAAAGCCATTATTCAAATCCAGATGATGAGACTGGTACATGGCTTAGGTATTAATAGAGATATGTTATTGTAGCTGAGCCAACCCAGCAGCCAGGCCCACTGCATGAGTGACACCTCCCCTGACCGCCAGAAGCCCAGCCAATCCAGCAGCAAGGCCCACCAAGAGAGTGAGACCTCACCAAGCCTGCCAGAAAGTCATCCAACTCAACAACCAGCCCAGGCATGACTTGAGCAGCCTGGCATTGACCTGCATGCAACAGCTCTGGTCCACCAACCAACCAACCCTCAGGCACGCAGTTCTGCACCAGAGATCACTGCTATAAAAAATGATACAGACAAGGAGCAAGATGCAATCTCAGGTACCAAGCCCACCTGGAACAAATACAGGAGACACGACCATAAAAGAAAGTGGGAATCATGCATCCCATCTCTGAATTAGTAGCAGCTGAAGTAAACAAACAAATGCAAAAATGTATAGAGGAACTTGGATTGGAGATAACCTCTCAAGTTAAAAAAAAAAAAATCTTTGAAATACTAAACCTGTAATAAAACAAAGAGCTGCAGAAAAAAAATAGAGGGAATCAGATCAGAAATAACCTCTGAAGTAAAAAAAAAGTCATCTCTAAATTAATAGTGTCTGAAATTGAAGAACAATTGCAGAAAGGTAAAGAGGAAATGAGAACAGAAACAACCTCTGAAATAGAAAAAGAAAGGATAACTATAATGAAAGACTTAATAAATACATCAAAAGAAGACATTGATTAAAAAATTACAGGAGATTAGAAAAATGATGGAATACTTGAATGAGCAATTTAGGAGAGAAATAGATCACATGAAAGAGTTCCAAAGAGATATACAAGAAAAAAATCTTAGTCATAAGCTGGAAACATATTTTTTTTATTTGTTTGTTTTTTTTCTTGTTTCAGAACCTTTGTTTGTTTATTCACTCATTTTTATGGCCGGCTCAGCCCGCCCCAAGGGCAGGGCTGGCTCAGCATGTGGTGCCGGAGATCGAACTGCGGTCCCTGAAGCCACCCAAGCTTTCCCAAGCAGGTGCTTTAGACCACTGAGCCATACCACCAGGCCCCGGCAACATCATATAAATGAAAGTGAATATAGAGTTTCAGATCTTGAAGACACAGTGGCAGCTAGTGAAAATGTAAGAAAAGATCTCTTAAAAACAACTAGGATGCAGGAAAAAATAATTCAACATCTGCAAGATGATGCAAAAATGAACAACGTGAGATTAATAGGAATCAATGAGAAAGAAGGAGGCAATACAAATGACATAAAAAGCATATGGGCAGAAGTAATAGTAGAAAACTTCCTAAATATGAGAAAATAATTGGACATTTAGTAACTGAAGCATACAGAACTCCAAATAACATCAACCGACTAAAAACACACCCAGACATATAATAGTCAAGATCCCAGAAATCCAGCAGAGGAATATACTAACAGCCACTTGAGAAAAGAGACATATCACATTTAAATGAAAATCCATCAGAATAATGGCAGATTTCTTTTAAAAAGCCATGAAGTAAAGAACAGCATGGAGCAGAGTGCGTCAATACCTCCATAAAAACAAATTCCAGCCCATACTGCAATACCCCACAAAACTCTTTCAAATATGAGGGAGAAGTGAAATACTTCCACAACATGGAACAACTGAAGAACTTTATGATGTCAAAGCCAATAGATACCAAAATGACCCAAACTCTATAAAGGAGACCAGAAAGAACCCACAAAATAGGGCAACCAATTCAACAGGAGCAAAAGGGGTAAACAGTAGTAAGTAAAAGACATGTCAGTCATAAGTCAATACATTTCAATTATAACCATCAATGCAAATGGGCTCAGTTCTCCAATTAAAACAGACTGGAAGTGTGGATAAGAAAGCAAAATCCAACAATATGCTGTATACAAGAAACACACTTAACGCATAAATAAAATCACTACTGAATTCTACAAGAAATTTATAGAAGACTTAATCCCAACACTCCTCAAACTCTTCAGTAAAATTGAGAAGGAAGCAATCCTTCCAAAATCATTCCTAGAGGCAAGTATTACACTAATACCAAACCTAGAGAGAGAGATACAACTAAAAAAGAGAACTACAGGCCAATTTCTCTCATGAACACAGATGCAAAAATCCTCAATAAAATCCTCACCAATAGAATGCAGCAAATCATCAAGAAGATTACACATTATGAACAGGTAGGATTCATCTTAGGAATGCAAGGATGGTTCAATATACACAAATCTATGAATGGAATATACAATATCAATAGAGCCAAAACCAAAAATCACATGATTGTCTCAATTGATGCAGAAAAGGCGTTTGACAAAGTCCAACACTTGTGAATTTTGAAAATCCTGTAGAAAATCAAAGCCGGGCATGGTGGTGCATGCCTGTAATCCCAGTACTCGGGAGGCTCAGGTAGGAGGATCGATGTGAGTTCGAGACCAGCCTGGGCTACAAAAGTGAGCTCAAGACCAGACTGAACTGCATAGCAAGACCCTGTCTCAAAAACACAAAATTATTAAAAAAGAAAAAAAAAAAAGAAAAGAAAAGAAAATCAAAGTAGAAGGCCTCTACTTAAATCTAATAAAAGCCATCTATGACAACCCAATGGCCGACATAATTCTAAGTGGGGAAAAGCTGAAGTTTATTACTCTGAAATCTGGTACAAGACCAGGTCGTCCCTTATCATCACTCCTATTCAATATAGTTCTGAAATCATTAGCTACAGGAATTAGACAAGAGAAAGAAATAAACGGAATAAGAATAGGTAAAGAAGAGGTTAAGCTATCATTATTTGCAGATGACATGATAATCTACTTGGAAGATCCCAAAAACTCCACTAAGAAGCCACCAGAATTAATATCAAATTCAGTAGCATAGCAGGGTACAGAGTCAATACCCAACAGTCAATAGCATTCCTCTACACAGATAACAAACACACTGATACAGAAATTAGAGAAACAATACCTTTTACAATAGCATCGAAAAAATGAAATATTTAGGAATCAACTTAACTAATGAAGTAAAAGATCTATTCAAAGAAAAATATAATACCCTGAAAAAAGAGATCCTAAATGATTTCAGAAAATGGAAAGATGTTCCCTGCTCCTGGATAGGAAGAACCACCATTGTGAAGATGGCCATACTCCCTAAATTGTTATACAGATTTAATGCAATTCCTATCAAAATATCATCAACATACCTCAGAGACCTGGAAAAATCATTCCTAAAATTTATCTGGGACACAAAAAGACCTAGAATTGCAAAGACAATCCTGGGCAACCAAGATAAGGCAGTAGGCATCACAATTCCTGATCTAAAGTTATACTACAGAGCTACCATGATTAAATCAGCATGATACTGGCAAAAAAAAAAATAGACCTGAAGATCAATGAAATAGATTAGAAAATGCAGAAGCAAATACAAACACATTTAACCACTTTATTTTTGACCAAAGGGGCCAAACGTGTTTACTGCAATAAAGATAGCCTCTTTAACAAATGGTGCTGGAAAAACGGGCTCTCTACATGCCAAAAACTAAAGCTTAACCCAGGTCTATCACCATGCACTAAACTAAAGTCAAAGTGGATTAAAGATCTAGATATTAAAAAGGAAACACTAAATCTCCTGGAAGAGAAAGTGGAAGGAAATTTTGAAGACGTCAGGGTAGGCAAAGAGTGCATGGACAAGAATAAAAATGCACATTTAACACTTGAGAGAATCAACAACTGGGACCTCCTCCGGCTGAGAAATATTTTCACATCCAAAGAAATTACCAACAGAGTGAAAAGACAACCCACAAATTTCAAAAAGATTTTAACTATTAAGTATTCAGACTGAGGTCTTCTATCTAGAATTTATAAAGAACTAAAAACCATTTAGTGTCCCAAAATTTAAAGACCCAATCCAGGAATGGGCGTCTGAGATGAACACACACTTCTCAGAGAAAGAAATTCAGCAAGCCTATAAATACATGAAGAAATGCTCCATAACCATTCATGAAATGCAAATCAAAACCACACTTAGATACCATCTCACCCCAGAAAGAATGGCTATCATAAAGAAATCAACTAACAACAAAAGTTGGAGAGGCTGAGGGGGAAAAGGAACCCGTCTTCACTGCTGGTGGGAATGCAGACTGGTGCAACTGTTATGGAAAGCAGTGTGGAGGATCCTTAAAAAACTAGAACTGAAAATTCCATTCAATCCAGCTATCCCCCTACTGGAAATTTTTCCAGAAGAACTGAAAACATCATATCATAGTGATAACTGTACACCTATGTTCATAGCAGGACAATTTGTGATAGCCAAATCCTGGAAACAACCAAAATGCCCATCAACTCAAGAATGGTTGAAAAAGATGTGGTATTTTCTCACAATGGAATATTACTCAGCTACCAAGAATGATAAAATAGAAGACTGAATATATAAGTGGATGTGTCTAGAATTTATACTCATTAGTGAAATAAACCAGACCTATATATGTAAATATCATATAGTCTCCCTAGTTTAAGAACTCAAAAGAAGAAATTTCAAAAAAAAGAATTATAAAAAGTTGACAGAGCTTTTCACTAAGAGGCTTAGGCATTTTATACACCCTTCAGCTGTTTTCCATAGTGAGTTTAGATTGCATTTCCCTGGTAACTACTGATCTTAGGCACTTTCCCACATACCTCTTTGATTATTTGTGTCTTTTTTTTTTTTTTTTTTTTTTTTTTTTTTTTTTTTTTTTTTTTTTTTTTTTTTTTTTTTTTTTTTTTTTTTTTTTTTTTTTTTTTTTTTTTTTTTTTTTTTTTTTTTTTTTTTTTTTTTTTTTTTTTTTTTTTTTTTTTTTTTTTTGTGAAATGGTCTGCTGAAATATTCTGCTCATTTTTAATCTGTGTTTTTGTCTTATTGAATTGTAGAGTGTTTTTTATGTAACAATAAAAAACTTGTCGGGCATGATGGCGCACGCCTGTAATCCCAGCACTTGGGAGGCTGAGACAGGAGGATCGGTGCAAGTTTGAGACCAGCCTGGGCTACAAAAGTGAGCTCAAGGCTAGCCTGAACTTCACAGCGAGACCCTGTCTCAAAAAGACAAAAAAAAAAAAAACAAAAAGAAGAAAAAAAAACAACTTTATATGCTATTAATACAAATAATAAAGTAAAAAAAAAAAATAATAAGAGATATATCATTGTTAGTTTCCTGACTTGAATGTTACATTGTGGTTTTATTTGGTACTGATTATAGGAAATACTAACATTTTCAGGTAGAGGAAGTTGATGAATGGCATGTCCACACTTTACACTCAAAGTTTTTGTATCAAACTTATAGCTTTTATAACTTTTTATTGTTTGAGGATAAAATAATAAAAGACAAAAATAATAATATCATAACTAGTAATAGAGACAGAGGACATTTGTTAAGAGGCTATTATGGGTCCGTAAAGATGAGAGATGGCAGGGGTTTAAAACAAATGTCTGTCAAGGAATCAGATGAATCTACCTATTGGGAAGATTCCACATGGTTTCCTGATGGAGTAGACGAGGACTGGGAGAGAAAGAAAGACTTCAGGGATTCCACTGCTCTGGCCCTGATGACTTAAGAAGATGGAGTTAGCTGACACAGAAGGCCATGAGTAGGGCAAACAGAAGGTGGGACATAGCGGGGAAGATGTGAACACTCATCCTGAATAGGTTGGGTTCAGTATGTGTATTGGACGCCCAAGCAGAACTGTCAAGTAGGTCTTGGAGTGTATGAGTCTAAGTTGAGAAGATAGGATTCTGAAGTGAGATATAAATTTGAGAGTATTAGACTTATATATGGCACGTCAGCTGGACCACCAAATGGGACCAACATGGATCTGAATATAGAGAGAAAATAACAGAATGGCACACAAGAATTCAAAGCTATATGCACACTTGCCAAACATTTATTAGTTTAAAAAAGAAAAAAAGAGCCAGGCATGGTGGCGCACGCCTGTAATCCCAGCACTCGGGAGACTGAGGTAGGAGGATCAGTGACAGTTCGAGACCAGCCTGGGCTACAAAACTGAGCTCAAGGCCAGCCTGAACTGTACAGCGAGACCCTGTCTCAAAAAGACAAAAAGAAAAAAAAATACATCTTTATTTGTAGCTGTCAAAAGAACTGGAAACAATCAAAATGTTCTTGAGTAGATAAATGAACAATGTTTCATTCAGAAAATAGAATTTTATTCAGTTTTGTTCAAGAAGAAATGTACCCTCAAACCGTCCAAAACATGGCAGAGGAGGCTCCACACTGATTTCCATAGTGGTTGCACCAGTCTACATTCCCACCAGCAATGAAGAAGGGTTTGCTTTACCCCACAGTCTCTCCAACATTTATTATTAGTTGATTTCTTTATGATAGTCATTCTTTCTAGGTTGAGATAATATCTTTTTTTTTTTTTTTTTTTTGCATTATGGCTGGTTCAGCCTGTCCTGGGGGTGGGGCTGGCACAGTATGTGGTGCCAGAAATTGAACTCCAGTCCCTGTGGTTGCCTAAGCTTTCCTAAGCAGGCGCTTTAGACTGCTGAATCATCTTGCTGGCCCAAGATAGTATCTCAATGTTGTTTTAATTTCCATTTCTCAAACAGTCAGTGCTGTGGAACATTTTTTCATGTATTTATTTATGCTTGTATTTCTTCCTCTTAAAATATGCATGCCCAACTTTGGATTGGGTCTTTAAATTTGGGAGTTCTGATATTTTTAAGTTCTCTATATATTCTAAATAGGAGATCTTTGTTCAAGTGATTATTGGTTAAAATTTTTCCCAATTTGTGAGTTATCTTTTCACTCTGCAGGTGTTTTCTTTTGATGTGCACAAGCTTCTTAATAAGATAAAAGCCAGTTGCTGATTCCTTGAAGTATTTCCCATGAAGTTAGGGCTTTGTCCATGAACTGTCTGCCTACCCCTTCATCTTCAAAATTTCCACCTACTTTCTCTTCCAATAGATTTAGTGTTCCTGATTTAATGTTTAGATCTTTAATCCATTTTGACTTTTGTTTAGTGCGTAGCAATAGACCCAGGTCCAGTTCTAGCTTTCGACATGTAGAGGGCCAGTTTTTCCAGCACCATTTGTTAAAGAGGCTATCTTTCTTCCAATGAATGTGTTTGGCCCCTTTGTGAAAGATAAGATGGCTGAGTGTGTTTGTAGTTGGTTATGTCTGCATATTCTACTCCGTTCCATTGATCCTCAGGTCTGGTTTGTTTGTTTGTTTGGGGATTTTTTTGCCAGAGATGATTGTACTAATAATTTCCATCTGTTTGCTTAAAACAGAAGTTAATGTGTAGAATTTTCATATTGACTAACTCTGTATGCTGATATCTGTGATCTAAGCAACTACATTAAGGAGGGTAATGTGTAATAAGAAAAACCATGATTGGCTATCTCACACCGTGGTCTTCTAAATGTGCACCATTTCTAACGTCTTATCAATTATTATTATACTATCTTTAAAAGATGTATTTTTA
>PVJA010021493.1:0-28808 GCA_004027025.1 Myocastor coypus | reverse complement strand
AGAATACATATTCTTCTCAGCTTTACATGGAACATTCTCTAAAATAGATCATATACTCACCCATAAAACATGCTTAAGTAAATTCCAAGGAATTTAAATTATTCCATGCTTTTATCTCAACATAATGCAATTAAATTAGAAATCATTGACAAAAGAAACTTCAAAAACTCCATAAACATATGGAAATTAAATGATGCCTCCTGAGCAATCAATGGTTCACGGATGAAATTTTAAAAATATTTATAATCAACCCAAAATTCATATACAACTTACCAGATCCTCAGACACAGAGATAGCTCAGCAGTCTAAGCACTTTCCTAGGTAAGCACAAGGACCTGGGTTCAATCTCCAGTACCACATACCATGCCAGTCATGCCCAGGACACATAAAGCTGAGCTAAACTGGCCACCAAGACTAGGAATGATGGCACATGACTGTAATTTCAGTTCTGACTAAGCTGAAACAGGGGATTACTATGAGTCTGAGCTGCATAGTGAGACCCTGTATCAAATACATTTAAAAAAAAATTAGGAGATGCTGTGGGACACAATGAAATAAGTCTGAAGAGGAAAAATTATAGCAATAAATTCTCACATCAGAAAAACAGAATGAACGCAAATATACAACTTAATGCTGAACCTCATTCTTCCAAAAGAATAAGAAGAAATCAAGTCCAAAGCTCAAAGAATAGAGGAAATTATAAAGATCAGAGCATAAACTAACACAATGAAGACTAAGAAAACAATATCAAGCATTAATCAAGGAGTTGTTTCTTTGAAAGAAAAAAATAAAGTTGATAAACCCCTAGTCGGTCTTATCGAAGAAGAAGAAGAAGAAGAAGAAGAAGAAGAAGAAGAAGAAGAAGAAGAAGAAGAAGAAGAAGAAGAAGAAGAAGAAGAAGAAGAAGAAGAAGAAGAAGAAGAAGAAGAAGAAGAAGAAGAAGGAGAAGAAGAATGAAAAGGAGAAGGAGAAGGAGAAGAAGAAAGGAAAATTTCAAATTTAAGCAATAAGGAATGAAGAGAATAAAATCACTAAAGATCTAGTAGAAATTCAGAAGATCATCAATGCCTTCTTCAAAAATCTTATAAGATGGAAAATATAAGATAAATGTACAGATTCCTAAATATGTGGCCAGAGAGATAGCTCTGCAGTCTAAAGCACCTGCTTAGGCAAGCTTAGGCAAGCACACAAAGACCATGGTTCAATCTCTGAAACCACATGCTGCACCACCCCTGATCCCAGCATGGGCTGCGCTGACCCCCCCCACACACACACACAAATAAAATAAAAATAAAAAATAAACAGATTCCTAGATACATATGAATTACCAAAGCTGAATCAAGAAGATACAAGAATCCTGGGTAATATAATATCAGTCAATGAAGTTAAAAACTTAATCAAAAACTTACTAAAAATGAAAACTCAGAATCTGATGGATTCACAACTGAATTCTACAAGAAACTGACGGATTCATAGTTGAATCCTATAAGAAATTTAGAGAAGACTGAATGCCAATACTTTTCAAACTCTTTAATGAAACTGAAAGAGAATCAATATTTTTTAACTCATCCCTGGAAGCAAGTATTAGCCCAATATCAAAACAAGATATATAGTCAAGCAAAAATGAGAACTACAGGCCAATCTCTTTAAAGAACACAGAGACAAAAACTTCAATAAAATACTAGCAAATAGAAATCATTAGGAAGGCCATGACCAAGTGGGATGATTCATTATATGCAAACTATTGAATATAATACACCATATCAACAAAGGTAAAGACAAAAGTAGCATGATTATCTCAATAAATGTAGAAAAAGCTATTGAAAAATCCAACATTCATTCATGATACAAACCCTGTAGAACCTTAGAATAGATGGTCTTTATCTCAATTTGATGAAAACCCAATAGCAAACATCATACCAAACGGAGTAAAACTGAAAACTTTCATTTTAAAATCTTAAACAAGACAGGGATATCCACTCTCACTGCTCCTAATTTCTGTAAATATTAGGCAGAGCAATTAGATAAGTGAGAGAAATAACAGGAATAAAGATCAGAAAGGAAGAAGTTAAAGTATCATTATTTGCAGATGACATGATACCCTGCATAGAAAACCCAAAAATTCCGCAAAAAAATGTCTAGATTGAATAACCAAATTTAGTGGCATAGCTGGGTAAAATGATAACAGTAAAACATCAATAGCCTTTCTATACATAAACAAAAAACTCCTTGGGAGCAAAAAATAGGAAAACCACACCCTTCACAATAGCA
The DNA here is from genome assembly GCA_004027025.1 of Myocastor coypus. Lineage (NCBI taxonomy): Eukaryota > Metazoa > Chordata > Mammalia > Rodentia > Myocastoridae > Myocastor > Myocastor coypus. Next base: position 26,537 of record PVJA010021493.1, on the reverse strand, counting down.
TCCAAAAAATGTAATACTTAGAAATCAATCTAACAAAGAAACAAAAGACCTATATGTTGAAATTTTCAGTTCTCTGAAAAAGAAATCAAAGAGAATTTAAGAAATTGAAAAGATATACCTGTTAATGGATAGAAAGAACCAACATTGTAAAAATGGCCCCACTCTAGAAACTACTATATAGATTCAAAGTGATCTTGGTCAAAATACCACTAGTATATCTCACAAAACTAAAGAAAGCATTCTTAAAATTCATCTGTCACAGAAGAGCCCTAGAATAGCAAAAGGAAACCCAGGCAACAAAGACGCCACAGCAGGCATCACAATTCCTGGCTTGAAATTATACTACAAAAGCACTGTGATAAAATCAATGTGGTACTGGCAATAAAACAGACCAGGGGATCAATGCAACAGATTAGAAGATGCAGAAACAGCTACAAACATACTCAGTCACTTTGTCTTTGAGAAAGAGGCCAAATATGTTCACTGGAAGAAAGATAGCCTCTTTTATAAATGGTGCTGGGAAAATTGGTTTTCCATACGTCAAGGACTAAACTAAAGTCAAAATGGATCAAAGATCTAAACATCAGAACAGAAAAAATAAATCTACTGGGAGAAAAAATAGGTAAAAATCTTAAGGGCAGGCAGAGAATTCATAAACAAAAGCCAAACTGCACAGGGAATATTTCCAAGAATGAACAGCTAGTCTGATCTTACTGAAAAATTTTTGCACATCACAAGAAGTTATCAACAGAGTAAAAAGAAAATGCATAAACTGGAGCAAAAGTTGGCCAACTATCCCTCAGACAAAGGACTCCTCTCTAGTATAAAGAATTTTTAAAAATCAGACCTCCATTCACAGACCTTGTTTCAAATGATTTTTCAAATAGACCTTCAAAACTAAAAGACCTCATGCAAAAATGGACATCTCAGATGAATACACACTTCTCATAGGATAGAATGCAAATGACAAATGAATATATGAAACATTGTTCATAACCATTGGTCTTCAGTAAAATCAAATTAAAACACTGAAATTTCATCTCACTCAGAAAGAATGGCTATCATCAAGAAATCAACCAATAAAAAAGTTGAAGTTGCGTAGGTAAAAGGGAATCATTTTCCATTGATGGGAGGAATGTAGATTGGTATAATCATGGTGGAAGTTAGTGTATAGATTCCCCAGAAAACTAGGATTGGAGGTTCCATTTGACCTACCTATCTTCTTTCCAGTATTTTTTCCATAAAAAATGACAGTGTCATAACGCAGTGATATATGTGTTCCCACGTTTATAGGAGCACAATTTGTCATAGCTATATCTTGGAAACAAAGCAAATGAGAGATGGACAAAAAGGATGTAATATTTTTATACAATGGAGTATTACACAGCTATAAAGATAACTTGAGGCCCAGAACCCAGACTGGTGGGCACACAGGTAGGAAATCTCAGCCTGTGCCCCCATGCCACTGGAATTTCTTCCCTGCCCAGAACCCAGCTCTGGCATGTACTGTGGAACCCAGCAGTAAGATTCCCTACAGAAAGGCCAAGGGTCAGACTCTCCCAGCTAATCTAGGAGCTAAACATCTTGCCATAGGAGCACAGTAGGCTCACTTCCATGAGCTGCAGCAGGAAGAAGCTGAGCACAGCAGCCAAACCTAGCCAGGTACATCTGGAAAAGATCAATCTTGGTAGATCCAGGCCCAAATTTCAGTAGATGCTAATGACATAACTTCACCAAAGTTCTACTCCAAAGGTCAGAGGACAGTGTTATACAAAATGACAAAGAGAAGGAGCAAGATGCAATCTCAGGCCCTGAGTCCACCCAGAACAAATGCAGTAGACACTACCATAGAAGAAAATGCGAATCACACAGCTGAAATCTCTGAATTAATAGCATCTGAAGTACAGAAACAAATGCAGAAAAATATAGAAGAAATCAGATAAGAAATAACCTCTGAAGTTTAAAAAAAAAAAAAGACAGCTCTGAATTAATACCATCTGAAGTAAGGAACAACTGCAGAAAGATAGAGAGGAAATCAGATCAGAAATAATCTCTGAAGTAGAATCATAATGAAAGACTTAATAAATGCTTCTAAAGAAGACATTAATAAAAAATAGAGGAGAATAGAAAAATGATGGAATCCTTGAATGAGCAATATAGGAAAGAAATAGATCACACGAAACAGTTTCAAAGAGATATATAGGATAATAAAATCTCAATCACAAGCTGGAACACTGTATGAATGAAAGTGAAGATAGAGTTTCAGATCTTCGCGATACAGTCGTAGCTAGTGAAAAGGTAAGAAAGGATCTCTTAAAAACAACTAGGATGAGCCGGGCATGGTGGCTCATGCCTGTAATCCCAGTACTCAGGAGGCTGAGGCAGGGGGATTTGTGCAAGTTCGAGACCAGCCTGGTCTACAAAAGTGAGCTCAAGGCCAGCCTCAACTGCATAGTGAGACCCTGTCTCAAAAAGACAAAAAAAAAAAAAAAAAAAAAAAAAAAAAAAAAAAAAAAAAAAAAAAAAAAAAAAAAAAAAAAAAAAAAAAAAAAAAAAAAAAAAACTAGGATGCAGGAAAAAGTAGTCCAACATCAGCAAGATGATGCAATGATGAACAACGTGAGGCTAATAGGCATCAACAAGAAAGAAGGAGTCAATACAAATGATATAAAAAGATAAACTTGAGTCTTTTATAGGTAAAAGGGTGCAACTAGAGACCATATTCATAAGTGGAATCAATCACTTATGAGTGAAAGAAAGAACTATATATAATATATAGTTATATGTGTATATATAGTTGCATATATACACACAAGATAACTAAGATAATTGTACTACTGATTTCTATTATTTTATTGAAAGAAACAACTAATGTTAAATGGTTTGAACAATCTTATATGCCTATATCTGATAATCTGAACAACTACTTTGAAGATAATAAAGTACAGTATAGCAACCATTTCCTGTCTCATAGGCCAAGGCAGGAGGATATCAAGTCAGATCCCTACCTGACCAACTTAGCCACTTAACATGAGTCTGACTTAAAATAAAAAAATAAAAGGGACTAAGGACATAGTTCAGGGCAGTTTCCCTATGTTTCAATCTCTAGTAATGAAAAAAAAAAGAATTTAAAAGTGGGAAAAGTTGCAGTTACATAAGGCAAGTAAGTCTAGAGAGGTACCATACAGAAGAAATTTATAGTTAGGTATAGCTAGCTAACTACACTGTGTCCTATGCTGGAGAGTATATTTCAGGAGCTATCACCCCATACAGGAAGATCACTATGGATGGAGACGTATACAACTTGACTGCAGTATCCATTACCATTACTCTGCACATGTATGTTGTACCCCTTCCCAGATACACAGTTCTTATGGGAAATAAAGAGAAATGGATAAAAAAACTTATTAGGTATATTTAAACTTTTTGTTTTGCTTTTTTTGTTGTTTTTGTTTATTTGTTTGTTTTGGCCGTACAGGGGTTTGAACTCAGGACCTTGTGCTTGCCAGGCAAATGTTTATTCTGCTGAGACATCTCCCCAGCCCACTTTTTTTTTGGAGGGGGGCTAGCTCAGGCTGCCTTAAGGGTGGGTCTGGGAATCAAATCGCCATCCCCTGTGCCTGACCAGGATTGCCCAAACAGGCGCTTCAACCACTGAGCTAACCTGAAAGCTCCCTAAATATTTTTGATACAGTAATTGTATTTTTAACAATTCATCCCCAGGAAATATTTCCAAATACAAAGAAATATTTAATTATAGAGATATTATATTCTCACTTATTTATGAAAATGAATATTGAAAAAAACCTAAATGCTCAGCAATTGCTAAGTAATTTATGTTATTCCCATCTGTTGCAATATTATGTGACCATTAAAGTTGTTTATAAAAAAGTGGTATTAACATAATGTAAAATAAAATGTGGGTAAAAAATCATAATTAGGAAAAAGTAACAAGGCAGAGTGAAAAGCTGAAAGAAATTTGACTCAAATGTTATTTTTGCTATTTTTGCTTTCATTTAGATAATAAGCTTATGGGTGACATTTTTCTTCTTCCCATTTCGTTTGCTTTCTAAATTTTATAGGGTATGTTTTTAATGAAACAATTGCTTTTGTTTAAAAAGAAGTAAAAATAAATAAATAAAAGGCATCCAAACTAAAACAAAACATGCGGTCGTTGAAGCTGCATGTATTTTCTTTCCTTTTAACCCTTCACTGGTCCCCACCCCACAGACTACTCATGCCTTGCTGGTTGGCTGTCAGCCACTGGGGTCGAGGGTACTCCATGTCTAACTAAGCATACAGAGACTTGGGTAGTATTTTCTACCTTCCAACCCTATGGCTTAGATCTGCCCTTAACATCCAATAAACAGTAGACTAAATAAAGACTGACTAGATCCCATTCCATTTTTCCAAGACTATCTTTTCGTTTCAGAGTCAACTATTCCAACATAGAATTAATATTTCTCACCGCTTCAACACTACAATTTTATTCATGGCAGAATGCAAAATGTTTCATTTCTCAAAGGGCCCAGAACTTCAAGCCTGCAAACTCACCCACTCCTTCGGAGCATATACTCAAAAATGACAAACTGTGACTTGATGAGGCTAAAGACAAATTCTCAGGAAAGCTCAGGTGGTGCAGGAATTATGTGCAGTGAAGGAATTTTGTACCTGCAGAGCCGACTCCACCACCAGACCACAAGATAACCTTAAGCTCCTTCACCATAATGCTGATATTTATCACACATTTCCCTCTAGTCCCAAGTCAAAAGCATCCCTTGGACAGCTCACATTTCTGCAAATTGGGATCTATTTGTAGCTATTTGGTTTATTATCACTGGTTCAGGGACAATTTAGAGCCGACTTTGGCAGGCTGTTATGATAACAATCTGCCCCGTGGTGCTCCTTATGGAAGAGACCTGCTTTGCCAGGAAGATGCATTAGCTGTGGGTGACTGAGTAAGAACACAATTAAGCTGTCAACGTTTCTGCTGGGCACTGCTGGTTCTGGGCATAGTAAATCTCAAGCCTGCCTCTCGTAGTGGTCTCAGTGTCTGTCTAACCAAAGGGGCTTATTCCTTCTTTCCTTTATTTGTTGTCAGAAAATTTCAGTAAAGACGGGTGACCTGTAAATGAGACCAGGGCTTGCTTGAGAGTCCTGTTGATGGTTTCTGGATAGTCAGTTCACTCTGATCCTTTGCAAATGTATTTAACCCGAGAGGCCTGGACTTTGCCCATCAGCAAAGCAGCTCCCAGAAGTCTCCGCACATCCAGATTTGGCTTCATGAAGGACCAGCCCTGTGTAACTTGGGTCTTCACCAAGGACAGAGGATTCTAGCTATCGATGGTCAAGATGATAAGTAGAAATATGCCATATATTTCCTTGGTAGAGTAAAAGTGTCTGAGAAGTAGGGAAGTTCGCACAAGACTTTCAGAATCAGCTCTATTGTTCCATGTATTGCCCCACCTTTCCTGCAAAGAGTCATTCCAATTACAACCATGGAGATCTTCAGGCTATAAACAAAAGAAATGGCCAATTATTGCCATTGGTTTTGCCATCCCTCACCAGTGTCCAAGCTGCCCAAACACCTCTGCTGCTAAGCCTCTGGCCTGCCAATCCTGCTGTGTATAAGGTGCTTTGCTAGGAAAAGCACAAGCTTAAGCACAACAGTGACTGGACATAAACGGGGCTATGACTCTTTTAAGTGACAAATCTGTGATCTCAGTATCAAGTACTACCTTTCTCCTTGAAAGATGGTTCAGTTTATGTCTGAGCCAGATGTAATGACTCACACCTGTAACTCCAACATTCTTAGTGGCTGAGGCAGGAGGACTGTGTGGTTAATCCCAGTCTAAGCCAGTCGGTGATGTAGCCACACTCTGTCTCAAAATAAATAAGTAAAGAAATCAGTAATCCTGGGAATAGCCTAGCATGAAGTTTCTGATTTCAGTCTCCAGGAAATACATAGTGGGTCTCAGTGGGTACTACTTCCTTTCTTGTCATGTGCATAATCATTGACAAGCTCATCCAAGTCTCAGGCAAAGATAATTTCCTTGAGAGAGGCTTCCCTGTGTCCACTTGCAAGCACCAGCCACCCTCTCACTCTTGGGTTCATTTTGATTTTATTTCATCTCTTCTCTCACTTACTTGACCACTATCTTGTTTTCTGCTTTGCAGGTTCCTCTGAGTCCCATGAGGGAGGAATCTGGTTCCCATGAACTGCAGTCACCTGCCTGGAGCATCCCACAACATAACACAGGGACGCACTGTCATTTCTGAAGCACTGGCTCCATCTAAAGAGACCCCACTACATGGACAGGGAGTACTGACCTGCTAAGCTGGGGTACAAGGCTCTAAGAAAAGGCAGAAGCTCACCGAGGTTTTCCTGCTGAGCAGAAGGTTCATGATTTAGAGCTTCCAGCTTTGAGGCACAGAAGACACTTTGAGCCAGCCGTACAATCTCTCTGGTCTGCATGGGCTTCTGGACAGGGCAGGAGCTTCCGACAGGCTAGGGATTCTGAGCACCTCCCGCTGCAGACCCACCAGTGAGTCCTAGGGCTTCCCTGTGCAAGACCATCATGGCAGAAGAGCAGAGGAATCTTTCTGAAAAGAGAAGGCTGAAGCAGAGTGAGTCAATCGCCCGTGTCCTCCACTACAGTGATAGAGCACATGTCTAGGACATGAGCCACAGAACACCTCTGTCCATCCAGGAGCCAGTTCTGGCCTCCATTAGCAATTTCTGCTTAACATTTCTTTGTTGGAAAAGGAAAATATTGTATTTCTTGTCAGAGTGAAATGTTGTTGCTGTTGTTGTTGTTGTTGCTGCTGCTGCTGCTGTTATTATTTTTAGAGGAAACCCAAAGTGATAATTTACAAATTCATTGGTAATCTAAATGAATATAAGAGCTGAGTGTGGTGGTGCATGCCTGTAATTCCAGCACTCAGAAGGCTGAGGCAGGAGGATCAGTGTGAGTTTGAGACCAGCCTGGGAAAGGGTATCTGAAGTGTGCACGACACTGTTCTAGCAGCTAGGGGCAAGGGTGTTTTACATATGTGAACACAATAGTTCTATTTCTGTGAAGTTTATCCCAAGCAAAAAAGTGCTCCAATGTGGAAAATGTTTTATTTACAAAGATGTTCATCACAGTGTTATTCAAACACTGAAAATAACATAAATGTCCAATAGCAAGGAAATGATTAAATCAACTCTGGGTACACAGAAATCGCATTTATGAACTGCTTATAATAAGATGGGGCAAAGCTTCTGCTATGTTATCATTATAATTTTATACTTAGGAATACAAAATTATGTATAGCACATGATTAGTACTATGCAAAGCAAACAAAAAAATTTAAAAGCTATTCATAATGAAATTGTGGAACGCTAATAAGCTGAAACACAGATTAGCAGTAGTTGTTTGGGGTATAGAATTCCTAATGCTATTTTTGCATTTTTAACTTACTATATTTTCCAAATATTTTAATGAGCATGAATTCATTTATATTGAAGTGCCTACCAATAACTTTTTAGAAGCAGAGAATGCTCACAGAAATTAGAGCAAAAATAAAACTGCTCAAAATTCTGTTGCCGAGGCAAAAAAGACATTGAAGTATCAGCATTCCAGCAGTCCGTGAGATATTTCAGTACCTTGGCCAATGAAATTTTTGGAGCCTAGAGCATGGAAAGCCCCAGAAAGAAAGAAGCACCCCTGCCTCCAAACATCAAGTGCGCTGCATTACGACTGTCTTCAGAAATGCCTCATTATTTGATCTGTGCTGTTTTCCTAGCATTCTATTTACAAGGAGTGGAATGATTTGGGGATGATTAATAGTGGAGAAAGTTCTGTTATGTATCGACACTGACAGCTACACACTTCAGGCTCCACCTTGTCCTTCCTTAATTGGCCTTTTCCCAGCCAATAATATGTAAGTACATCCTAAATCCATCCTGCGCACCAGGAGACATTGCCTATATCCATGGGGCAGCATCTATGAACCATTCAGGCTTACTTTTCCCATAATCTTAACCAAATGTTTGCAATCTGACTTCTAAATTGATTCAGGCTTGTGTTGGGAATCGCAAGTGTGCCCTGGATTCTTCCCACTCAGTTTATGTGTACTGGGTGCAGTTCTACACCCCAACATGGCTTGTGAGGCCTGGCTGCAAATGATACAAAGCATTTCAGTGCATAACGATGATGGTGATGATGATGGTGGTGGTGGTGCTGCTGCTGCTGTGTATGTTGGTGGTGGTCTTGCAGGTGAGATGGTGGGGACGGCTAGGATGATGATAATAGTAACAGAGGTAGTGGTAGTGATGGTGATAGTGATGATAGTGGTGCTGAATATAGTGATTCCATAGTGATGACAGTGGTTGTGCTAGTCACTTTCCCATTGCTGAGACAAGATGCCTACACCTGCAATTTCAACGAGGACAGGTTCACCTTGGCACAAAGTTTTAGAGAGTTTGGCTCATGACCATCTGGCTCCAAGGTAGGAACACAAGAGAGAAAAGGCATGGCTGCCGGATGACAGCCAGCAAGTGGAGTTAGAGAAAGAAGGAGCCGGGGAGAAGTACATACCTTTCTAAGTTATGTCCCCAGTGGTTCTTCCCCCAACCAGGCCCACCAACAACATTCAGCTATCAACTCATTGGGCAATTAGCCCACAGGTGAGTGTAGCCACCTCAGGGTACAATCACATTCTAAACAACCTATGCATTTATGAGACTTTGTGGGGACATTTTAGAACTAAACCATAACAGTGATTACTGTGACAGTGCAGGAAGAACATTAAAACCTACATTTGGCTTCAAAAAAAGGTTTGTTCATACTGAATATATTCTATTTTTCCCAGAGGAAGGTACAGTGTTTCTAAAGTTTCTAAACTGGAAAAAAAAAGAAAACCTCTACAAAGGAAATAAAAGAGTACAGAAAACAAAGACTTGGGCGCTAAATCTAGAGCTTGAATGGTCCCAATGTTACAGAAGATAAATGAGTCAGGGATGACTAGAGTCATACACTGGTCATCTGTTGCTCTGCTCACATTCTCTCTCCTCTCCTTTGGTATAGGAGTCTTGGTTTCCCTTGAATCCCTCCCTGTCCCATACACTGACCATTCTTGTTTTCAAAGGACAACACAGTTGCCCTGATCAAAGTGTTAGTCTTTGAGTCAGGCTGACTGACCTGAGTCAAAGGTCCAGCTCAGCATGGTAACCTGACCAGGAGTCTTCTAGATCAAGCTTTACAACTCTTCTGGAGCTTTTAGGACAGAGAATTTCTGTTGCTTGTGGATGGGGCTGGTTAGGCACAGACCTAGACACGGTGTGGGGAGGAGGGACTACCCCAGTGGTATAGATGCCTTCACAAGAAAAGGAACCCAGAAATAACCTATAAAATTAGCTGTAGCATCTCAGATATCATAATGGAGAGAAGGAAAACTCAATGTCCCCATGAAGTTTTGAGCTTTGGATGGTTTTCTAATGCTACTTTGCTGTGTTGAATCTATTTCCACCTGAGTCATTACTACTCCCACCCATTTATGTTTAGCCTAAACCAATTTACATAGGTCTACTTCATTTACAAGTAAAATATAGCTGCCTGACATGAAAATGATAAGGCAAAGGAGAATAAGGACAGCAGAGAAGGGATTGCATACTTATTAAGAACTTGCATATTACAGAGTTTATATATTTATACATGTGCATGTTGTGTATGCATATGTATGTGTATTGTGAATGAGAAGTTGAACTAAAATATTTACTAAAATTATGTAAATTATTAGTTTAGCTTTTAAAAAAACTGGAAATAGTAATTATTATCTACATATACAGATTTAGAAAGTGACATTTACAGAAGGGTTTAGTCTGTGATTGTAACTGATAGGATTGAAGCCTAGTTTATTGGGCTTCAGCATTCAGACTTTGACACAAACTCAAATAACTACATCCTCCCGGCACCAGAAATGCTGCTCAGTGGACTGGAGTGAGGAATCTGTGTCAACGGCATTGATGTGGTGAATGGGCTGAGTTGGGGTAGGGTACCAGCACTGAAGGCATGACACAAGTGATTCAGAGCCTTAGGGACAGAACAGCACATTTGCATTTCTTTATGAGAACCCTCGCTCAGCAAGAGATGGAGTTAGATCCAGCAGGTGTCCCTACATACTTTTCTTCTGTGAACAGGGGAAGAACTCAAAGAATTCTATAGGTCTCTCTGGAAGCTACATAAACAGTCTTCAAGGGTACCGCATCCTATCAGAGATCAGCATATTCCAGAGAAGAAGGCCTCGCTGCATCTTGAACAGGCATAAAATTCAAGTATTCATTCATTCAACAAAACTTACTGAAAGTCTATATGTAACAATAATGTACTACACACTTCAATCTGATAGAAGAAAATATTTTGAAGGTTCTGACCATAATGATACATTGCTGAAGAGATAGTTAAGCTTAACCTTCAAAATTACATAATGTATATAAGTATCAAAGCATCACAAGATATCCAAATTAACATTTGTAATTTTTGTGTTTTATGTATCAGTTAAAATTTTTTAACATGCTGAAAGTCTCCTAAATCAGGATATTACTTGTTCTAATATAACATAAAGTTCTTTTAAAGGATTGAAGCTGAAAATGGCAATTAGGTAGAAGTTTCTGCTTGGGTTTGAATAGGATTGTAGACTCAGAGATGGATATTAAAACTTCCCTACCACTCTCATGCCTGGAGACATAAAGGATGAGACAGGGTCAGAGGCCTCTACCTGCTTCCAGAGCTGGTCTGAGGAGAGAGTGAAACTAATATACACTTGCTTGGATTACTCAGGTAGCCAGAGGTAGCAGATAAATAAGGCATTTATGAAGTGTCACTGTAGGAAGTAACTCAGCCCTTCGGTTGCACCTACCTTCAACATCATTAGCTCCCTTTAGCCCCTAAACTTGTTCACATTAGCACTGGCTGTATCACACAACTCAAGAAAATTCTGTTTAAAACTCTCACAATAAAGAGAGAGGATCCAGTAAGGCAGGGTGGTGCCAGCTTGTAATCCCAACATACTGGAAAACCATGGCAGGAATAAAACAGTTTAGCAATTTAGTGAGACCTTGTCTCAACATTTAACAAGTTAAAATAGGTTAGGGATATAGAGCAGCGTGAAGGACCTAGGCTCAATATCTAGTACCATGGCTGGGCATGTTTATAATCTCAGGAGGCTGAGGCAGGAGGATCGCTGTGACTTCAAGGCCAGGCTGGGCTACAAAGTGAGTTCAAGGTCAGCCTGAAGAGCACAGCAAAACCCTGTGGTAAAAAGATCGAAAAAAAGAAAAGAATATCCAGTACCATTAAGAGAGGGAGGAGAGGCAGACAGATGGAGAGAGGAGGAGGGAGAAGGGAGAGGGAGCTGGAGATCAACAGTCTGTGGATCATGCCGCCGAGAGATGCGTTCTTTTTCTCACCTAAACTCTGCTGTACAGGTTAAACTGCAGCTTTTTTGGACTGTGGGCTCTCAGGTTCACCAAAACAATGATGAGTCCAGACCAGAATGGCCACCAACTGCAGACTGGCTCCTGTGTGTGTGATGTAAAGATAGGAGCACCATGCATGTCCACAAAGCCCTGGCCGAGGCAGCCTGTGAGTTCCAAGCACAGACCTTCCCAGAACCACACAATCACTTTTCTGTATGAGCCAACTAGGGGTTCCTGCCCAGATCATGCTGAGTCCCTCCAGGTAGGAGGCCAGGAGCTCTCTTCTAAGCAAGGTGGGAGGTACCTGGGAGCATCATACAGCTCCTGTAGAACCCCACCTCAGCCTGGCTGAAACAGCAAGCTAGTAACTGCCTCAGTCTGGAGAGAATGGGGATCCGAAGTGGGCCCTTCCAAGATTTGGTCAATGGCCACTGACAGCCAAGCATAAAGCACAGGGGTTTGGGGAAGCTTTATGATTTCTATCTAGATATCTCCCCAGAGCTTCAGTGAGCATGGCTGGTGCTTCTGGGAGGCAACTGGATTATGGGGCTGGTAGCTACCGTCCTACTAGGAGGCCTGGGAGGTTCTGTCTCCTTCTCTACTTTTACTCTCTGCTTCTTGGCTACCAGGAGGTAAGCAGCTTTTTCTGTACCTCACCCCTGTGCCATGCAGTCCTGCCCTGGAGCCAGCTGACTGTGGACTGAAACCTCCACAATCTCTGAGGTAAAATAAGCCTGTCCTCCTGTAAGCTGTGTTTGCCCCATACTATGTCCCAGTGAGAACCATGCCTCATGGAGGAGAGCACTGTATTTGCACCTCCATGTCACACCACACCTCGGTCTGGGTGTTGGCAGAGGGACTGCACAGGTGACAATAGGCCTGCTGCTCCAGCCTTCTCTGCATGTCACCAAGCAAGGTGAAGGCGGACTGCTTGCATTTAACTGGTGGACGGTATGAGAGCAGTGTGTGTGTGCACAGACTTTTGCAACATAAGCTCACCATTTGAGGTGTCTTTTTGTCTCCTGGGACAGCCATTTGCTCTTCTGTCATTTGAGAATAATGGCAGAGTTGGAGCTGTGGCTTTCTGAGAGAGAGAGAGAGAGAGAGAGAAGAGGAGCAGCGCACACTGAGCTAAGACATGTCCTGATTGCCTTTGCTACGCCAACACTTTGCCAGATGCTTTATATTAATTACTACATATCACACTCCCAAAGATGCCCACCAAAGATGATTAATTATTTCCACTTGTAGACAAGAAAATGGTACCTGAAAGACCTAACTCTGCTTGCTCAGGATCACAGAGCTAATGAGAATATTGAGCTCCAAGTCTATATCTCTTGGATTTGTAACTGGCTACACCAAGAGCTGTTTAAGCCAGGTATGTGCCTACACACACACACACACACACACACACACACACACACACACACACACACTCAGAGGGACACATCAAGGCACCTACACAGAGGCCAACCCATAAGTAGAAGTTTGTGCATTCCCATCCATCCAGGGACACATTCTCTCCAGACTGGCTATGGTTTTTCTTTTTCTAATCTGATTTCTATTTCTTGTCCTTGATTAGTTAATGTGTGTAGCCCACAATGTTCACATTCATTATGGGAGGTCACTACGTGTCCATACACGTCATTGTCCCTTTTCTGTCCCCTTTTCTCCCTTTCTGCCCCACCCATCCTTGACCCTCTCCCTTCCTTTTTATCATCTTTGCTTTCCAGTTTGCCGCACACAGTGCTTGCTTTCCTGGTGCAGAGCCCATCACACATCCCAGTTCCCTTTCTCATCCCATACCCCTCCCCTGCTCACCCCTCCACCATCCCGGTGTCTCTTGGTCCCTTCCCCCTTTGACAAAGTCATCTCCCTACTTCCTGCTCTCCATCATGCATTGCCAAGTGTGCTTTTCATTTCTCATATAAAAGAAACTCTGTGCCATTTACATTTCACACTACGATCTCCATGTGCCCCCACTTTACTACAAATAACCAGAGTTTGCCCTTCTTTATGGCAGAGTGGCGCTCAATTGTGTGTAATGCCATACCTTCTTTACTTCTTTATCTGTCCATTGCTGGTGGACATATCAGCTGCCTTCAAGATTGAGCTATTATGAATTGCACTGTTACAAACATAAGTATGGAGTTCTTAATTGCTTATGCATTTGTTTGGGTGTTCTAATGTTCTGACCTAATTTTTTCCTGTATTGTTCACTCAGTGTTTCCAACATCTTTCTATATCTTTCTATGCTCCTCTATTTTTTAATCCATGTGTTCTTTAGATGTGCTGAGCAGTTTGTTTTTTGTTTTGTTTTGTTTTGTTTTCTGTACCAGGGACCCAACTCAGGACCGTGTACTTGCCAGGCAGGCACTTATGCTGCTGAATGCTGAGCTATCTCCCCAGCTCCACAATTCCTTCAGTATTCTTGTCACTTCTTTTTTAACTGACAGAGTATTTCTGATCTGACTTCTTCTGTAGCCTTGTGGAGTTGTTTCTTCACTTCAGTTACTGTCATTTCAGAAATTTTAGGTGTGTGACTTCCAAGGGAAGGAGCAACTGGCGTGAGGAGAGGAAGACAAAGAAAGAATGAAGGGGAAACTATACGTGTCCGTACAGGGTTGCTTGGGTAATTGTTCTGCTGATTTCCGTTAGTCTCTTGAAAGGAACAGTTAATGCTTACTTTTTCTTCTTTTAATTGTTTTTCTACCAACTTTGCATGCTTATTATATCTGGTAATCTGAACAACTAATTGGGAGACAGTGATGCGCAATGCAGCAACCATTGTTGAATTCCTGTCCTTTTGTTTAGTGAAATTATGTATCATTTCTAATGCATTTTCACTATATTTTTATGCTTTTGAAAAGTACACATATCACTGTAATATGATATCTTTAACTTTTGGGAAGATACTCAGAAGGGCAATAACTGGGCCAAATGGAATTTTTGGCTTCAGTGTCTTGAGGACACTCCACACTGGTATCCACCCTGATTGGCTCAGATTTTTCATTCCTCAAGTTACTCATGTAAGTAGCAGGTTCTGCCCAGTTTAGCCAACACCAGAAAAAGACGTAAAAAGTGGACAAGACAGCCGCTGCATCTACACAGGGCTAGAATCTGCGGACTACCGGAGGACCTGGCCGGGGGCTCCCCCTGCCTTTCCACATTTGCCTGCATACACCAGCAGCCACCCAGAGGCTTCTTTGGGACTGGGACTTCCCTTCACCCATGTCCTGGGTTCCAAATCTGTCCTCAGTGCACTTATTCTTGGCCTTCTGAGTGTGGCCACTGAGCCAAGGTGGGAAAGCTGAGGCTTAGCACAAGAATGCTTAAGCCATCAGACACACCAGCCCTGCAGTCCCAGCACTAAGGGAACTCAATGTACATCTACTGACTGACTGCATAACCGACAAAGAGGAGGAGAAGTTCAAGTACTGAAGGCACTTCTGTGAGGGAAGACGTGTGATAGGCTGCCTCAAGCCTGCTATCAATCAAAGGAAAACTGCTACAGCCACTTTAGCCCCAGACACTTCTGTTTCTCTGAAGATAGGAAGAATCCTTGGCTCAGCAGCCTGGTTGGCTTTCCCACTTTCCAGATCCCATGGACATCCTTTGGTAGGCCCACTTGGTAAATTCTGCCCATCCATGGGCACTGCTCCAAAGAGGTAGACGACAGACACTGGACTGCCCACCACAGCTGCTCCTCTGCCCCATCCTCAATTGCTGAGCCCATCTCTCGCATCACCTCCTGCTCCTTCCGTGTGGCTGGGCATCCAGGCGTAGTTTCATGGCTGTGGCTTCCTGTTCATGTCTGAACCTAATTTGACATCTTTTGTAGCATCTGCTGAGGATCTCCTGATCTAGGCCTTAATGCTCAAAAATCTCTTTCCCTGTTCCCAAATAGAGTCCCAGTTCTCAAAACATGCTTCAGGGCAAAGGATGAGTCTGCCTCCCGTACCTTAATGCCTGTGTATACACAGACACACACATACAGAGAAAGTGAGAGAGAGAGAGAGAGAGAGAGAGAGAGCTATAAGGAGGAGAAAGCAAGAGTTTTCCCTGCAATCTCATTGCAAAGTGCATGCACACACTCCCGTTCCTTGGCAGCTGTACTCTGCTGTGCTACTTCCTATTTAAATGTCAGTACAATTTGCCCTTATAAAAATACAGCTCCCTCCCCTTCTTCCACCAGGGACTGCATCTGTAACCAAGGTAACGAGAGCCAGGTGCAGAAGTACAGCCACGTTTCCATAGGATGCAGAGCACAGAGGGGCAAAGGGAAGGAAAGGTGCTGAGATGCTCACAGGAGCCAGGGGTCTCTCTGAGTTCACATCTAGCCTCAGCCCTGCCAAAGAAGGATTGGGAACAATCACACATTTGTACAGTAAACTGACCCTGGAGCAGTAGAAATAACCTTCTACCAAGTGTCAATGATTCTGCTCCATCTATTAGTTTAACAGAAAGAAATGGTGGTTATAGGAACAAAACCATTAAAATGACCTCTTTATGTTTGAGTTTGCTTTTTCAACTAAGTACAATAAACTCCTTTCTCTCTGTCTCTCTGTCTCTCTGTCTCTCTGTCTCTCTGTCTCTCTCTCTCTCTCTCCCACCCCCTCTCACTGTCACTCTCCCTCTTGCCCTCACTCTCACTCCTCCTCTCTCTCCAAGATAGGAAAGGAAAGAGGAAGAAGATACTGAGAAACTTTCATTCTTGGGTCCCCAGGCCCAGGATGCTAGTGTCTTACAAACCACATATCTAATAGCTACGTCAGCAGTGCCCTGGTGTGCATGTGCTAGTATCTGTGTCTTCATGTAGGCACATGTCCTTACTTGGTGTGTGTGAATGCATGTGTTTAACCGTTTACCTAAGTCATAGTAACTGTCAGAGATAAGCACTCTCAAAGCATATGACTCCAAGGGCTCCTGTTCATTATACTATGCTGTCCCAAGATCTGACTTTCAAGGACTGAGCAGAGGTGATAAATAAGCAATAAATTTCAGTGTAATTTGACTGGCATTCAATACACAAGCTTGGAAGAATCACCAAGAAATTACCTTGCTGAGACCTACTCTGAGCTGTAGCAGACTCTCTGTGGATGCAGGGCCAGCCTATCTTTGGCTCTGTTGGGCTCTCTGGCTAAATTTAGGTACCTTCTTCCTCCAGGTACAAAGGGAGCTCACTGACTACTGGGAGTCCTGGGCGACTTCCAGAGGGTGGCACACCTTCCTGGGGACAGAGCATGCATGAATGAAAGCAAAAATTATTAGGAAGCGTTTTCCGGACTTAGCCTACATACCCAGAGAAACTCTTTTGCTTTGAATGGCAGCACCTCCTGTTGTCCACTTTGGTACTGTCCTGGCCCAGTGTCATCCATTCACGATCACCCGCTCTTAGATTCACCCCAGCTGCACTGACCACTCTGCCTTCCACCACTTCATGTTCTAACTGTGTTATTGAGCTGTAATTGTGTCTTCACTCCATAGGCACTGAGACCTAATCACTCCTGTGTTTGGACAGTTCCTCCTACATCAACTCAGTCCTGTCCGGAGTTCAGCCCCCCTGCACCTGCTGTGTCCTGTTGTATCTGGTTCATCACAACACTTCAATCACAGGATGCTAAATGGGACTCTTCTTTTGATTTAGCAGTTGACCTACGTCTCTCAACTAGAGAGTAATGAAGTAAAGAGAGATCATCACCAACTTAAGCCAAGCAAGGGTCCAACAAAGGAGCTCCTTTAGGATTTCAAGTCTGAGTTATTTTTAAAGATTAAACATTTTCTTTTGAGATAATTCTCAGCTCCCACAGAGTTGTAAGAAATAATATATGTCAACAATAATAGTTTAAAATATTAATAGCTTCACTTTCTACAATGAATGGAATATCTACAGTGAAGTAGAAAATAGCAGAGTTGATCAATACCATTGACCAGTGGTTAGAAATCTATGGCACATGTTTTGTTTTTCCTTTAAGACAAAATATATTAATATTTGAATTGGGTTTTATCTATATGGAAGACGTCAGTATTTAGGTTTAGTTGCAGTGTTGGCAGTTTGCAATAAATAAGTAAGGTTGGGTGGCAGTTTGAGCACTTGAGAATGTCATCACCCCTGCTATGGACCAATTAAACTTAGTAGGTGTCTGCAAAGCCCACGACACAATCATAGCATGAGACACATTCTTCTAGAGTCCATGTGGAGTAGTCTGAATAGATACTATAATTTGTATCTACATGTCTCCCCAAAGCCTCCTGGGCTCATAGGAGGGGCTTTTGGAGGGCAAGTGGATCATGGCTGTATGACTAGTCCATGCTCACCACTGGATCTGTCGATTTACAGTTTTATAGCAGGGTGTGAGGTTGGGAAGCCGAAGTGTGTGAGGTGGGTCACTGCAGGCCTGGCCCAGACGGATCTCTCATGCTCCTCCAGCACCTCTGCTTCTTGCTCATCATGCCATGAGCTGTTTCTCCTCTGCTGTCCCCCTCTGTCGTACCACCCTGACTTGGAACCAGCTGGCTGTGTACTGAAGTGTGTACAGACTGCAACTCATGATAAACCTTTCCTCTACTAACCTGTGTGGCGCATCTTATCCTGGAAATGAGAAAGCAACAAAGATGAAGGCGATATCGGTGATGGCAGACCTTTCAGAGGCTGAGTGCACAACCTGCAACACAAAGCCTACCAACTTATCTCAAAGTGTCAATACTGCAATTAAATATGAATATGAGGTTTCAGTTTAGAAAAAGAAAAAGTTACCGATGTTCACCTTGGACAGTTTGGCTCCCATGCCAACACAGAGTGTGCTCTGCTCCCCTGCTGTGGCACATGTGCCACAGGCTTGCCACCACTGGGCTAGTCAGTAGGGGACAGAAAGACTTCTGAATAAATCTAAAGGAATTGAAATAATACAACATTTTCTATGAACACAATGGAATAAACTTAGAGATCTGCATATAAAGAAATTTGGGGATTCACAATGGTATGGGAATTGCATAAAGCACTCATATAACCAATAAACTAAAAGAGAGATCAAAAGGTAAATTAGAAAATGCGCTGGGATAATGAAAATAAAACTATACCACATCAAAACTTGTTGGATTCAGCAAAACCATTGCCCAGAGGAAACTGTATAACCATAATTATATTTATTTTAAAATAAGAAAAATCTCAAATCAATAAACTAAACTTTTACCTCAGGAAACTAGAAAAGTTAATTAAACCTAAAGTAAGCAGAAGAAAAAATAAAGACTAGAATAGGAGTAAATAAAATGGAATAAAAACCTTAGAGAAAACCAATGATACAAAAGTTGATTTCTTAAAAGAATTGCAAGATATGAACTTCATGCTACAATAAATGAGTATGTGAGAAACAGTCACAGAGAGCATATTACTATCAACCTTTATTTAACAGAAATAAAAAGGATTATAAGGAAATACTACAGGAAAATATGTACTAATAAATTATATAACATAGTGAAATGAATAAATTCCCAAGAAAAACATACTACTAAAATTGATTTAAAAAGAAATGTTGAAAATCTGTATATACCTATAATTACTAAAGTTTCTGAATTGAAATTTTTCTAAGAAGACTTAATGAGAAAAAGGGCAGCGTTGCATTTATTGATAGATCTTCCCAAAAACTGAAAGGATAACTAAGACCAGTCTTTCACAAACTTCCCCAGAAAACAAGTAAAAAGAAAATGCTTTACAACTTATTGTAAGATAGAATTATCTTGATGCCAAAACCAAGCAAATATATTGTAAGATATAAATAATCAATGAATATGTTTTCTGAATATATTGCAAAAGTCCTCAAGGAAACATTGCTAAATTAAATACAGATAAAACCTGTAATTGTCTCTATAACCATGAAAAGGTGTTTGAAAAAAACTGGATGCTCTTCTGTGATGAAAAAATACACTCCACAAGCTAGAAGAAGAAGAAAATTTCAATTCAATAAAGGTCATACATAAAAAATTCATAGTTTACATCCTAAACCAATGCAAAAGACTGAAATGTTTACCCTTAAGATAAAGAACAAAGAAATATTTTGTTCTTACAATTTCTCTCAACATTTTGTTAGAAGTTTGAGTTGGGGGAAGGCTATTTTGAAAAATAAGTAAATTATCTGTATCCTTGCATATCATGGGCACAATCATACATCCAACAAATCTTAAGCAATCTGAAAAACATAGATTTAATAAATATACTTGGCAAGATCACAGAACAAAAGTTAAATATATAAAAGTCAATTGTTCCTAGAAATTAATAATCCAACAATGAAATTAAACAATTCCATCTATAATACTATGAAAAAAGAGTAAAATATTGAGGAAAAAATTTATTGTAACAATTGCAAAACTTACAATAAAATGCCTATTAAACCCTTAGCTCCCTTTTTTCTGAGATTGATACATTAATTTTAAAATTCATGTGGACTTGTAAAGGTCAAGAATAGAAGAAAATCTTGAAAAGAAAAAATTGAAAGACTAATATTAGCCGGGCGTGGTGGCGCACACCTGTAATCCCAGCACTCGGGAGGCTGAGGCAGGAGGATTGGTGCGAGTTCGAGACCAGCCTGGGCTACAAAAGTGAGCTCAGGACCAGCCTCAACTGCATAGCGAGACCCTGTCTCAAAAAGACAAAAAAAAAAAAAAAAAAGGCTAATATTTCCTGAGACAAAAATTTAATTAAAAGCAATAGTAACAAGTATAATTTAATACAAGCAAAAAGGTAGATACCTAAATCAGTGAAATAAAACTGAGAGTCAGTAATGATTCCATAGATTTATGGTTAACCAGTTTTCATCCGCTCTATCATGACCATTGAATAGGGAAATAAGTCAGTCATCTTTTCAAAAATATAATGCTAAGACAACTGGATTGCCATAATATCTTTTGCTATAAATTCACTAAAAATGAATTAAAGATCTAAATGTAAGAGGTAAAACAATAAGCCAGGAAATAGAGATACACTTTTGGCCTCTGAATAGTGTAGAATTTTAGAGTTTCTTAGATAAGACCCCAAAAGTAAAATCAATCGAAGAAAAAAATAATTGGATTTCACCAAAATAAATAACTTTTGTGCATCAAAGAAACACTAGCAAAAAAGTGAAAAAAAATCATAATATACATTAGAAAGATCATTTACAAATGGACCTGATAAATGTCTAACATTCTGGACATATGAGAAACAGAAATCACTGATAAAAAAAAAAAGATTGAACAAGCATCTCTCCAAGGAAAAGATACATGAATGTGCAATGATCTCATGAAATCACACCTAACTGCACAGAAAAATGCAAATACCCACAGTGCATCACTACTTTACCTCACACAGATGAGTGGAATCAATAGGAAAGGCATCAGGAAGTTATGGTGAGGGCATGGAGGAAGTAAAACTCTCATCCACAGCTATACCAACATAAAGCACTAATATATATATATATATATATATATATATATATATGTATATATATATATATATATACATATATATATATATACATATATATATGTTTGATATATAGTTGGGTGCTTCCTCAAGAAGTTAAGCAGAGTAACCTTATAATCCAGCAATTTGACCTCTAGGTATACGATCCCTCTCCTAAATGAAAACGTATGCCCACACAAAAACTTGTACATGATGCTCACAACAGTACTATTCATTATAGCCAAAAGATGGAAATACATATCCATCAACTAACATGTAGATGAACAAATGTTACATATCCCTAACACACCATGTTATTCCTCCATAGAGTATTAATATACTGGACAAGGATGAACCTTAAGAACATTATGCTCAAGCAAAGGAGTGGGCAGCAGGGAGAAAGTGTGAATGAGCGACAAGGTGTCTGTTGTAAGGTTGAAAATATTCTAGAATTAGGTAGTGGCGATGAATGCCCAACTTTATGAATGCACTAAAAGCACTAAGTTGTACTCATTAAAGGATGAATGCTATAGTAAGTGAACCTAATCTCCATAACAAAAAATAACATCAATCTAATCACAAAGAGATGTTAGAGAAGGACAGGCTGAGAAATATATCAGTTTTAAAAGCAGGCACAGTAGTCTTCAGAAATGGCAAGGTCATAAAATTATGCAGGAATATTTAGATTAATGCTAATAAAGAAGCATAACAACTACAAGTAAGATCCAATCTATACTGGTACATGAACTGCAGGGAAAACACTAAGGTACATTAGTAGAGCAATAGCCAGATTGGAATAGGGATGGTGAATTAAATAAAATAGTAATACCAGTGCAGTGTGCTGCAGTTGATACCCAGGTTGTAATTATACAAGAGAGCACCCACGTTCTTAGGAAATATACATGGAAGAAGAGAGAGGTTTTTGTCTAAACAACTATAAAGGGGCACATGAAAATGACAGATTTTGAACAACAAGTGAATCTGGAGAAATTCTAACCAGTTCTTCTGTAAGGCTGAAATTACTTCTTTCAAAATGAAAGACAATGATGTTAAGTTCAAGTACCTATGTTATGCAGTAATAGCATCACCAAGCTTCTCTTCTAGAGGATTAACAACTTAAGCTTGCAGACCACAAAATTAGAGAACAAGAAGGACTACAAGGAGAGCCAATATTTTGGCCTTAGCCCCTCAAAATGAAAGGGTAAAAACCCTCAGATTCCTCATCCTTTGTCCCTACCCTTTTTCTAATAATAGTCTACTTCTATGGACAGGGACTATGAGACATGAATATGGTCAGAATAGTTTACACACATTGAATCCCCCCTAAAGTATGTGAAATTAGATGAGAGCGTGGCACAGGAGGGATGGCGGTGGAGGAACGATTACAGTATGCTATTTGCCTGTACAGATCTGCCCAAATGAAGCCTTTTAATTTGAAATATAAAAAATATGCTAATAGAAATTATTCCAGAAAAGGTAAAATAAATAAATAAACAAAAAGAGTACGTACAAGGAGATGGGAGGCACTTCTTCTGAGACTGCCAACGGATACGTTGGGGCAGGCGGATGGTGGGAGAAGGGCAGGATAGAGAGACTCAAGGTTTTTGAAAGAATCCTCAATGTAAGCTGAGCTGACAGGTTGCAAGCACTTCACAATGCATGCTGGCTCCTGGGGCTGACAGCAGCCACATGGAGTGAGAGGTGTGCCTGTCAGAGGTCAAAACATATTTCCAGACATTTCTAGGTTGTAGAATGTGATCAAAGTAAAATTGAACTGACTGAACTTTATTTAACTTCATGACCCAGAATGTCTTAGAGGTATTACAACTGCTGCAATACTGTCCACGGCACTTTCTCTATCCTTTCCTTTCTCCCTTCCCTTCCTTCCTGTTTTCTCCTTTGCTTCAAAGTTCCACCACCTTGTGAACTCCTGGATGATTATTTATATTGAGTATTGTTTACTATGGTGTCACCTTGTGGTGACAAATTCTAAATTCAGATCTCTAGACTACATGTTTGAGTTTGATTTCACAGACTAGACAATTTCAAATCAACTTTCTATATCCACCAACCCTAAAGGAACACTGAGTCTTCAGCCTTTCCCATTCTAATAAGTGGAAGGTCCATCCCTCCACTTGCCAGTGGAGTCAGTTAGGATCCCAATTTTGGCTTCCAACATTCATACTTGATGGGCTGGGACTCTTGGTTTCCCAAGCACCCTGCCCTACCCAGGTTCCCCTGGTTTCCCAGGCACCCTGTCCCAAACACTTCATGTTCTGCACTCTGATCTCAGCTCACTTCCCCTTGGCCCCAGGCAACAGCCAAACCACAAAGAAGAAAAATGACCTCCACTTGCAATCCAGCTGTTTCATCCCACAATCACCCTCCCCTAAAAACTTTGTGAAATATTTTGTCCCCTTTTGTTTGGGGCCATCTTGCTTCACAAGACAACCCTCTGTGTGAGCTTGTAGTAAACCTGCATTACCCGTGTCAGTGTGTCTGGTTCAGTTCTACATGGATTCAGCTGCTTCAGTTTGACTTTTTAATACTAACCACTGAGAAACCATACTGAGTCTGGCCTCAAAATTTCCAACATTGGCTCTTCCTTATCCTCCTCCCACCACCTCTTTTCAGCCACCACAACCTGCACCTCAATTGCTACAATAATCCTCAAACTTGCCTCCCCGCTTCTGAGCTTGACATCCATGATCTGTTCACCCCGCAAGAACACATGTCTTCACCCTGCTGCCTGCCTTCTACCTCAGGGTCCTCTGCTGTCCCCTTCAGTTCTTCAGCCACACCAGGCTCCTCTCTTAGACTCTGCTCCTCCCCATTTTTCCCTGGCTCACTCTCTTGCTGGCTGCCTTCCATATGTGACTGGGCCAGCACCTCCTCACCAACCATCCTGGGAAGCTTCTAACCCCCTTCCTACCCACCCATCTTCCCCTTTATGCTTTACTCCCCTCCAAAGCCCCTATTATTTTCAGATATGTTATTAATATAATTTGCCTCATCTTGCTTAAATATCAGTTCCAAGAAGGCATAGCAATTACCACCCAAAACAGTACCTGAAAAAAATTAAAAGTACAATGAATGCTTGTGAAGTACGTGAATGATTCCCTCCTCCAGGCGCACATCCAAGACAACACAGAAACTGTCAG
Source organism: Myocastor coypus (assembly GCA_004027025.1). Classification (NCBI taxonomy): domain Eukaryota; kingdom Metazoa; phylum Chordata; class Mammalia; order Rodentia; family Myocastoridae; genus Myocastor; species Myocastor coypus. The sequence goes on along the minus strand of PVJA010021493.1, from coordinate 2,479 downwards.
AACCCGCAGGAGGACATGGGAAAATGCCGAAGAGGAAATGAACAGACAGGGTCTCCTCCTCACTGCAGACCAGTAAAGACAGCCACCTGGGAGACTGGCCAAGAGAAGCTTGAAATCACATCTGAAAAGAAGTCACAACTTAAGTTGATCTTAGCTTTTTCATACCTGTAGGCAAAGTATTCCCACACCTGAAAAGCTAGAGCACCAGCCCTAGATGGGCTCCTACTGGGTGGAAAGGAGAGCAGGAAGATGACGTTAGAGGCTTGGTTTAGTCCATTTAGTTAGCACACCCTTAGGTGAGCTGCCCTTCCTCACTGCTGACATGAGAGACTATGAGAAGGATGGAGGCCAGATGAGGGCCTGAGCAGGTGTCACTTCCCCGGGGACATAGACAGAGAAAGTGAGTCTTTGGAAACAGGTGCCATTCATGAGAAAGTCAGGGGTTCTCAACCAAGATCTGGACCTTTTGAGCCACCATGAAAGCGGACAGATCCCTGGGATCTGATCAAAGCCTGATGACCTCAAAAGTATACTAAAGAAGGGCAGCTTTCTTGTGCTGGCTTGCTGAGTGTAGCACACCCAGAACTAGTGTGGAGAAGGGAAAGTACAAGAAAGGGTGTCCTGTGGGACCAGCAGGGAGCAGGACTCCCAAGCAATATTGCAAGACCAAGAAGGCAGAGCAGAGTTAGGAGGAGGAATGGCCAGAGCAAGGGAGCAAGTGACACCTCTTCAGCCCTGCCTTTGCAATCCAGCACCCAGAGCACACACACACCCCAGCCTCAAGGAGCTCACATTGACATCTGTGCCCAGCGTACTGAAGCAGGTCCTGTAGGACCACAAGAACCGGAAGCTGTCCAAGTCGCCCCACAGCCTCCTCCCATCTGCCTTAATTACCCTGCACCATATAGGGAGGGGAGTTATCACGCTGCATACCTCGACCTCCAACTTATATGCTCCATAACACCCACCACAATATAAATTTTCTGAATACCATATTTTTCAAAAGCTCCAAAAGACCAGATCAACTCCACATATACACATGTACCAAAGGCCACACCAGCCCTAGTACCTAGGTTGTCCAAAAAGAGCAACACTTTCTTCTGAGGGGTGCGGTGCATTTATTCACTTCTCACAAGCTGCCAGGGCATATTCTGAGTCTTATCTTCACTAAAACATTTCATTCTCACCGTATTTCTGGGAAGGAACAAAGTAATCAACTGTAACTTTCCTACAGTTTGACATCTAAAGGTGGGAAAATCTAGATATCAGTCTCCAAAAGTTTGGATCTTGAATCAATGTCCTTTAATACAGCTTAAGATGCGGAGACAAAGGCCTAATTAGGTTTCTTCTTTTTCCTTCTAAAGCGAGATAACTCCAATGGTCCTCAGTTCCATGTGGGCTTTTTGGGGTTTTTTTCTCCTCTCCTTATTTCAGGTTTTGTTTGCTCATTGGTGTGGGTTTTGGCCAAGGAAATTAGACCTGATTTTCTGCATCGCCTCTTGCAAGATCCACCTCTACTGCCTTCACCAAGGCCGGTGCAGAGGACTGTTACTCTCTTTCAGTATGCAAGACTCCTGGAGGCTTTATACTATATCTAAAGACTACTTGAAACTGTGCAGAAATGTGAGAGTGGAACTGAGGAAACTGTAGTCTCAACCTAGAAATGTGATGCCCAGGATCCTTGAGGGCCAGGAGTTGCATAAAAATTCCGTCAGATTTTCTGATTTGGAGCCTCAGGAACATCATTGCGTGTCATTACAAACAGCGCCAATAGTGCCTCTAACTTGGTAAGCCACATGCCTGGTCACTGGCCAATCTGTTTATGGCTTTGTCTGCCATCATCAGCAATATCAGGCCCCGACAGGCCTAGTCCCAGCATTGCCCCTGCAAATGCCTGAGTTGCTGACTGTGCAGGCTGCAGTGGTTGCTTCTGAATGACTTTCCACTGATGCCAGAAAGGCGAGTTCACATGTTTAGTGCACAGCTAGAGCCCTGTGGAAATTAAGAAAGACTGGAATGGCTCACAGGAGTATAAGCAAAGCATATTAAAAACAATAAAAAGCACCTCCATAAACTCTACCCTGACAAGAGCAGGGGGGCTCCAACCAGCCTCCCAGAGCAGCTGCCCCAGAACTTATAAGCAAGCAAATCGTGTTCACTTGAGAACTCAAGTAGTGTCCTCCAGAGAACACAGCAGACCTAATCCATCCTGTCTTTTTTTTTAATTTAATATTTTTATTGTTTAAATTTAACAATGGCTATATTACATATTTTCATCATCAGATCAGTTTAGATTAATACATATAGGTATATAAGATTGATCGAACAATTAAACATTAACCCTTTTAAATCAACATTACTTTTGTTTTTCTTTTTCTTTTTTCTTGAAAGTTGACATATTGCATATTGTCCTCACAATCGTTCTACAGAGTACAGTGTGTGGGCATGACCCACCTCCCTATTGATGTTGCTTAGAAAA
>PVJA010021492.1:0-35508 GCA_004027025.1 Myocastor coypus | reverse complement strand
CCCCCCCCCCAGCCTCTTCCTCTCCCCGGGTGCCGGGTGCCACGCCCCCCTTCCCATCCCTGCCTCTCCTCCAGGGTCTGCCTTCCCTGTCTTCCTAAACCACTCTCTCATCCAGAATCATCACTTCCTCCTAGCAAACTCTGTAACGCAATTTCCCTGGAGGTGAATTTTACTCGGATGCAGAAAACACTATAGAAAGAGCTGGGACTAGGAGAGCTAGGGCATTTCAGAAGGGATACGTTCTCTGGGAGTTGCTGAGATTGAGACTAACTAATACAGAGGGATGGCCTAGGGATGAGGCGATACTGAAACAGAATAGGAGAGGAGATGGAGAAGCCAGAGCCATGAAAAATCCTTGCCCCTTGCGTGGGTCAGATTGCTGACTCTGAGGCCTAACTGGGGGAGGCTGCCCTGGGCCCAAAATGAATCGTTCTCCCGCTTGTCCTCACAGCTCACTGTCATATTTAAGAACATGCAGGAGTGCATTGACCAGAAGGTCTACCAGGCTGAGGTGGACAACCTTCCTGCAGCCTTTGAAGACGGTTCTGTCAATGGAGGTGACCGACCTGGAGGCTCAAGTTTGTCCATTAAAACTGCTAACCCTGGGAGCCACGTGGAGATCCGAGCTGCCTATATCGGCACAACTATAGTCATTCGGCAGGCAGCTGGGCAGCTCTCCTTCTCCATCAAAGTAGCAGAGGACGTGGCCAGGGCCTTCTCAGCTGAGCAGGACCTGCAGCTCTGTGTTGGGGGGTGCCCCCCAAGCCAGCAACTGTCACGTTCAGAGCGCAGTCGTCGAGGAGCTATAGCCCTAGACACTGCCAGACAGCTGTGTAAGGAAGGGCTTCCAGTTGAAGACGCTTATTTCCAGTCCTGTGTCTTTGATGTTTCAATCTCTGGTGACCCCAACTTCACAGCAGCAGCTCAGGCAGCTCTGGAGGATGCCCGAGCCTTCCTGCCAGACTTAGAGAAGCTGCACCTCTTCCTCTCAGATGCAGGGGCTCCTTTCTCCCCGACAACCTTCCCAGGCCCACTTCTTTCAGGGCTGTTCATGTTGTGGCTTTACTTTCTGTAAGTAAGCTGGCCAATTTGGAAATGACTGGGGACAAAGGTGGGCATGGACAAATACAAAGAGCTGCTCAGAAAATGATGGTGACTAAGAGACATGTGCACAAAAAAAACAAAAAAAACAAAAAAACAAAACAAAAAAAAAAGACACTTGTCCAGAATCAGAGGAGCTGGAGTTCAGGGCTGAAGTGACCACAGAGGAGGGGTTCTGGGAAGGATTTCTGCATTCTGGATCTCTGGAGAGACTCTTCACCAACTGTGACAGTCCTATTATTGATAGTAAGAGGATTGTTCTGATCCATCTGTCCTTGGGACGGCCCTACAAGCTTGGAGTTTAATGGGTGCCTGGTGGTCAGAAAAGAATTTAAGCATTAATACTTCTAAAAGGCAATAATTAAAGGAGAAAGACATGACCACTACCCATGAGAAACTCAAGGGAAGAAAAAATAATTAGAAAAAAGTGTATTTATAGCCGTGGTGACGCACACCTGTAATCCCAGCACTCGGGAGGCTGAGGCAGGAGGATCAGTGAGAGTTCGAGACCAGCCTGGGCTACAAAACTGAGCTCAAGGCCAGCCTGAGCTGTACAGCGAGACCTTGTCTGAAAAAGACCAAAAAAAAAAGTCTATTTATGCATATATATGGGGAAGACATATTTGATTTTCTTGGTTCAGAATGGAGAGGGCATTATTCAGGTCTGAGGTGAAGGGAATTGTCTTTCAGAGAATGACACAGAGAGCATACAAGCTATTATTCCCTCTCCTAACCAGTTATTAAAGCTATGACTTATCCACACTGTCCTCCACTGCCTGTGTTGAATCTCTTTACAGATGCATTTAATAGAACAAAGACGATGTACTCACCTCACTGAAAGAAGGCTCAGAAATCAGCAGCTCTTCTTTCTGTCCTTAGAGAGTTTGTATGCTATTATAGAAAGAAAATGAGCCGGGCGTGGTGGCGCACACCTGTAATCCCAGCACTTTGGGAGGCTGAGGCAGGAGGATTGCTGCGAGTTCCAGACCAGCCTGGGCTACGAAAGTGAGCTCAAGGTCAGCCTGAACTGCACAAGACCCTGTCTCAAAAAGACGGGAAAAAAAGAAAGAAAGAAAGAAAGAAAGAAAGAAAGAAAGAAAGAAAGAAAGAAAGAAAACTGTTTCAAACAAAGGTATGGAAGATGTAACATACTAAATTCTATGGTAAACGGAGTGTGGTGGTACCTACCTATAATAAGCACTCCAGGAGGTTGAGGCAGGTGGATCACACATATGAACTCAGCATGAGCAGTTTAGCAATTTAGTGAGATCCCACCTCAATTTTTTTCTGTTCGTTTGGTCTCTTTGAGACAGGGTCTTGCTATGCAGTTCAGGCTGACCTTGAGTTCACTTTTGTGGCCCAGGCTTATCTCAAATTCACACTGATCCTCCTACCTGAGCCTCCCAAGTGCTGGGATTACAGACGTGCGCCACCACACTCAGGTCCCACCTAGAAATTTTAAAAATCCTAGTCTTGGTTTTTAGGGCAGGCTGGCCTGGAGCTCATTATGTGAGAGAACATGCTTCCTTCCTTCCTTGGCTTTCTGAGTGCTGGGATTATAGGCATGAGCCACCATACCCAGTAAAAAAATGAATTTAAAAAGGCCTGGAGGTATAGTGCAGTGCAAAGGTCCTGGGTTCTGTCCCAGTACTGGAAAAAAATTATACAGTACTGTACATTCAGAGAGGAAGATGATTGCTGAGACGTCAGGAAGTATAGCCAGGTGTGGTAGGACAGGGCTGTAACCCCGGCTATGTGGGAAGCTGAGGCAGGAGGAGAGCACGTTGAAGGCCACAATGGATGACTTGGTGAGATCCTGTCCCAAAATAAAATGTAAGGCAAAGACAAGAGATGTAGCACAGTGGCAGAGCTCACCTGGCATGTGTGAAGGGCTCGGATCTATCCATAGTAGCACCCGGGGGGAGGCGGACGTGATAAATGGTACTAGAGGTGATAAATGGTACTAGAGGAGATCTGGAGATACTGGCAGGATTTGAGTTGCTCGGGACCTTCCAGGTGATAGGAATCATCTGGAGTTAAGGACAGGTTCATGGTTCAGAGAGGAAACCAGCAAAACTCAGATGCAGACACAAGGAGTAAAAGGATGGAAGGCTGATAAACTTGACATGGTGGCACACACATGTAGTACCAGTACTCGAGAGGCAGAGGCAGGAGGAGCCCCTTGAGCTCAAGGCCAGTTTGGACTACATAATGATACCCTATCTCAAACAAACAAGTTAGATAGGCAGAGCCCAGATTCTGAGGCACCTTGGAAAGGCAGTCAAGAACTTTAAATTGCACTAATCACTAACATTTTCTTTATTTATTTAGTATTTACAGGGTCTATAGGATCTCACTACACAGATCAGACTCATAGTAATCCTCCTGCTTTCAACCTTCCAAGTGCTGGGATTATAGGAGCATACCACCATGCCCAATCTCACTCAGTGGAGGGGGTATGGAGTCCCAGTCCCTGAGTCTGCCTAAGCAGGTACTTAGTCCACTGAGCCATCTAGCCAGCCCTTCCTTTTTTTCCCCCCAGGACTAGGGATTGAACTCAGAACCTTGCACTTGCCAGGCAAGCACTTATTCCAGTAAGCTATCTCCCCAGCTAACATTTATGGAGAGCTTAACATTTTTCAGGCAGTGACTGGGTTTGGTGGTGCTCACCTGTAATCCTAGCACTCAGGAGGCTGAAGCAGGAAAATTGCTGTGACTTTGAGGCTAGCCTTAGTCCCACTGTAAGGCCTTGTCTCAAAACAACTGTCATGCAATCTCAAGTTCAATCCATGCAGCACACAAATGCAGTAATTCATAGCTTTAAGGAAAGCAGCAGGGGGCCAGGCCTGGTGGCTCACGCCTGTAATCCCAGCACTTGGGAGGCTGAGGTAGGAGGATCAGTGCAAGTTCGAGACCAGCTTGGGCTATGAAAGTGAGCTCAGAGTTAGTATTTAGTACAGAGTCTATAGGGTCTCACTACACAGATAGACTCAGTGATTCCTGTTTTCAACCCACCAAGTGCTGGGATTACAGGTGTGTGCCACCACGCCCAGTCTCATTCCCCGGCTCAGCATGCCCTGTGGGAGTCAGGGCTACCACTCCAGGATGGAACCCCAGTAATCTGTTGAACTCTCTGGCCAGCCCATCTTTTTTATATAAGAAACAAGTACAGAAGCTTTCAAAAACTTTCCTTTTAAGCAGATAGGGTCACACAAACCTGTAATCCCAAGATTCTAGGAGGTTGAGGCAGGAGGGTTGCAAGTTTGAGCCCTGGCTGGGCAATTTAATGATTTAGGAGGACCCTGTCTCGAAGTGAAAAATAAAAAGGTTTGGGGATTCAGCTCAGTGCGAAAGCTCTGGATTCCATCACCAGTACAGAAAGAAAAAGAAATAAGCTTTCCGGGATGGCTCAGTGGTCTAAAGCACCTGCTTGGGAAAGCTTGGGCGGCTTCAGGGACCGCGGTTCGATCCCCCGGCACCACATGCTGCGCCAGCCCTGCCCTCGGGGCGGGCTGAGCCGGCCATAAAAATGAGTGAATAAACAAATAAAGGTTCTGAAACAAGAATAAATAAATAGATAGATAGATAGATAAATAGATAAATAAATAAATAAGCTTTCCCACCGTCACACACACAGCTAATAGCCGAGCCGGAGAAAACTCAGTCTGGGTTCAGGAAGTGAACTGCTAACCACACCCTTACGTTTTCCAAGAGACGCAGAGCGAGCGAGGACGCTGGCGGTGGAGCTAAGCAGAGAAGGCACACGCGGCGGCGGCGAGTCTCTGGGGAAAGAAGCCTACAGTTCAGAGGAAGAAAGCCTCGGGAAAGCGCAGGATGCGGTGCAGTGGCGGGCCCTCACCTGGCATCTCTAATACGACATGCAGCCCCCACCACCCCAAGGGCGGGGAAAGCTGTCCTACTCAGGGTGCTCCCGGTAAGAGCGAGGTTCAGAACACCGGCGAAGAAGGGTATTTTTGTACTGGGCAGTCCGCGCCCGGGGTTCTGCCCCCAGGACTTCCATCTACGTCCCTGCCTTCCCTGTCCTAGTCACACGCGCCCCTTTATCATTCTGTCTCCTCATGGGCACGGATCCCGCAATCCCTGCTGTAGACAGCCTAGCCACTCTGACCAGGCTTAGGGCACAGGGGGTCCTAGCTGCCATTTCGAGTTTCTTCTGCGATGCTTCAGCCTCTGCTCACCCCCACCCCTCCTCGGAGGACCGCGGGGCTCTGCTGTTTCCTTAAAGCACAGCCCCGGTGCTTTCCGAAATAACGTTTTGTTTGTTTTTTGTTTTGTCTTTCTGAGACAGGCTCTCATGCAGTTCAGGCTGGCCTTGAGCTCACTTTTGTAGCCCAGGCTGGTCTTGAACTCTCTTGCCTCAGCCTCCCAAGTGCGGGGTGTGCTGCCCTGCCTGGCCTTCTGAGATAATTTTTAACCTGGAAAGGAGTTTGTTCTAAGGGGAGAAAAGGCGGGCAGAAGGCTAGGGTACCAGCACCGGGGTAAACCAAAGCTACAGATACTGTGACTTGCTGCCTTGTTTTTTGTTGCACCAAGAATTGAACCCAAGGCCTCCAGCATGCTAGGAAACGTGTCTGTCTCTGAGCTGCATCTGCAGTGAACTTCTCCCTCACCTCCTTTCTTTTTTAATTTTCTTCCAGTGCTGAGGATTGAACTCAGGGGATACTGAGCTACATCCTCAGTTCTTTTTATTTTATTTTATTTTATTTTATTTTATTTTATTTTATTTTATTTTATTTTATTTTATTTTGAGACAGGGTTTCACTGAACTGTTGAGACTAGGCTCCAGCTTGTGAGCCTCGTGCCTCAGCTTCCTGAGTAGCTGGGCCGTAGGCTTGGTCCCCGTGCTTTTGGAACACAGGCTTTTTAATGCAAACTTTTTTTAAAGAATTATTTTATTTTATTTTTTTCTTGTTTCAGAGCTTTTGTTTGTTTGTTTACTTATTTTTATGGCCTGCTCAGCCTGCCCTCAAGGCAGGGCTGGCACAGCATGTGGTGCCTGGGATCTAACCGTAGTCCCTGCAGCCACCCAAGCTTTCCTAAGCAGGCGCTTTAGACCACTGAGCCATCCTGCCGGGCTCCATAAACATTTGTTTTTAAAGAACAACTCCTTGTCAGGAGCTCTTAATTTGAGGGGACTTTATCCACAAATATGGAAATTCCAGTCAGTTAAGAAGACCTATACAGGGCTGATGAGATAGCTGAGCTAAGGCACCTGCTTAGACAAGCTTAGGCAACCGTAGGGACTGTGGTTCAATCCCCAGCACCACATGATGTAACAGCCCCACCACCAGCACAGGGAGAGCTGACTACAGAATAAGAAAAAGAAAGAAAGACAGGAAGACAGGAAAACAGAAAGAAACAAAGGAAATTTTATTTAAAAAAATAAAGTGAGCAGGGCAATGCATGCCTGTAATCCCAGCACTTTCGAGGCTGAGGCAGGAGGATCAGTGCGAGTTCGAGATCAGTCTGGACTACAAAAGTGAGCTCAAGGCCAGTCTGAACTGCATAGCAAGACCCTGTCTCAAAAGGACAATAAGTAAGTAAGTAAGTAAGTAGGTAAGTAGGTAAGTAAGTAAGTAAGTAAGTAAATAAATAAACAAAATAATTTAAAAAATTTTAAAAGCCACGCACAGTCGCATAAGCCTGTAATCCCAGCACTTGGGAGGCTGAGGCAGGAGGATTGGTGCAAGTTCTAGACCAGCCTGGGCTACAAAAGTGAGCTCAAGGCCAGCCTCAACTGCATAGTGAGACCCTGTCTCAAAAAGACAAAAAAAAAAAAAGAGACCTGTACAGCCAATTGGTGAGTGGCACTCATTTTCCATCACATAACTTCTTTTGCTCCTCTGCTGAGACTTAAAGTTAGCCATGTTACCAATGTAATACTTAAAAATGGGTAGCTCAAAACAACAAATAAATAAATAAATAAATAAATAAATAAATAAATAAATAAATAACAGAGCCAGTCAGATAGCTCAGTGGACTAAAGAGTCTACTCAGGCAGAGTGCAGCAGCTTGGGTATGATCCCTGGCCTGCCAGCCTGCTATGCCAGCCCCGCCCCCAGGGCACACTGAGACTTGAGTGAAAATGGGTGTGGTGGCCTATGCTTATAATCCCAGCACTTGGGAGGCCAAGGACAAGAGAATCACTACAATTCTGATCTGTGTAATGAGACCCTGTAGACCCTGCATTAAAATACATTAAAAAATGAATAAGTACATAAATAAATAAAATGAGTAGCTCATAGCTTAGCATGGTGGCGCACCCCTGTAATCCCAACACTCTGGAAATGGAGGCAGGAAGATTACAAATCTGAGCCCAGCATGAGCACCTCTGAGACTTACAAAGACCCTGTGTCAAAATTACCCAAAGAAACCCACAAACTTTTCTCTTGCTTTTTTTTTTTTTTTAAGCTAGGTGTTATGGTTTGTGTCTAGTTGTCCCCCCAAAGCCTCATGCAGTCATGCAGCAGGGACTTCTATAGTTTGAAATTTGATTCATGATTCACTGGGATGATGTGTTTTAGTACTGATGGGACTATGGGTCTGAGTCCTTTGGGATTATGGGTATAGCCTAGGGCGGATAGGCTGAGGCAGAGAACCTGAATGTAATATAAAGAGAGACAGAGAGACAGACTCAGGCTGTTGCTCTCTGCTCCCCTGGTTGTTCCATTGCCTCTGTCGCCATTGTTGCTGTTCTGCCGCCGTGAACTGTTACTCTCTATCATGTGCCTCTCAGCCTTGGACCCAGCTGAATATGGACTGAAACCTCCAGTAACTGTGAGATAAATAAACCTTTCCTTCCTTCACTTTGGGTGTTGGGTATTTGTCCCAGCAATGAGTAAAAATAAACTAAGAGGCTAGGCGTACAGCTCAGTGCAAAGGCCTGGAATTCAATCTTTATAGCAGAAAATAAAATAAATAAAAAGGGGACTCAGAACAAGTGTATGAAAAGATTCTCAAGCACACCAGTAACTGGCTCAGTGTGGACACACACCTGTAGCTTCAGCACTTGGGAGGCTGAAGCAGGAGAGCTGTTCTGAGTTTGAGGCCAGCCTGTATTACACAGTGAGTTCGAGACCAGGCTGAACTACATGGTGAAATGCTGTCTCAAGAAAAAAGGAAGAAAGAGAAAGAAAAAAGCTCATCAGTCATTGGGGTGGACAAACCAAATTAAAACCCAAATGAGACAACACTGAAAACTCAAAAATGAAAATGAATAAGATTAATACCAGCCAGGCGTGGTGGCATATGCCTATAATCCCAGTACTTGGGAGGCTGAGGCAGGATCATTTCAAGTTCGAGACCAGCCTGAGGTACAAAAGTGAGTTCAAGACCAGCCTGAACTGCATAGCAAGACCCTGTCTCAAAAAAAAAAAAAATTAATACCAAATGTTGGTGAAAAAAGTGGTGAGAATATAAAATAGTACCTCTGTGTGCAACCATTTAGACTTTCCAGTCCTAGTCATGGACTCAAAAGAAATAGCATAACTGCAAAAACATATCATGCAAGTTTTATCCACAAAACACAATTGTACATTAATAAAAGAAGAAATATGCTGTTATGGTTTATGTCTAGTTGTCCCCCCAAAGCCTCATGTAGTCACTGGGCAGGGACTTCTAGAGTTTGAGACTTGATCCATGATCCCTGGGATTACGGGTTTTAGTACTGATAGGATTATGGGTTGAAGTACTTCTGGGACTATGGGTGTAGCCTAAGGTGGGGGCTAAGGCAGAGAGCCTGAATGTAATATAAAGAGAGACAGAGAGACAGACTGGAGCTGTTGCTCTCTGCTGCCCTGTTTGGTTGGCTACTTCTGCCACCATTTTGTTGCTGTTCCTCTGCCATGAACTGGATGCTCTCTGCTCTGTTCCATTCAGCCTTGGGCCAGCTGAATATGGACTGAAACCTCCACAAACTGTAAGCTAATAAAACTTTCCTTCCTTCATTTTGAGTGTTGGGTATTTGTCCCAGCAACAAGTAAAAAGTAACTAAGACATACGCCAATGAGGACAACATGAAATATGAGAAAAAGTTTTATCTGTAATAACCAAAAAAGTAGAAACAACCCAATATCCATCAATAATTGAAGGCTCACCAGGTGTGGTGGTACACGCCTGTAATCCCAGCACTTGAGAGGCTGAGACAGGAGGATCGCTGCGAGTTTGAGATCAGCCTGGGCTACAAAAGTGAGCTCAAGGCCAGCCTCAACTGCATAGCAAGACCCTGTCTCAAAAAGACAAAAAAAAAAAAAAAAAAAAAAAAAAAAAAAAAAAAAAAAAAAAAAAAAAAAAAAGTAAAGGCTAGGGCAGACCCGATAGCTCAGCAGAGTAAAACACCACCTTAGGCAGAGCACAGGGCTGGGGTTCAGACCCCAGTGTGCTGTGCCAGCCCCGCCCCAGGGTGCAATAAGACAGTGATTAAAACTGGGCATGGAGGCACGTGTCTGTCTGGGCATGGTGGTGTGCATCTGTAATCCCAGCACTTGGGAGTCTGAGGCAGGAGGATCGGTGTGGGTTCGAGACCAGCCTGGGCTACAAAAGTGAGCTCCAGGCCAGCCTGAACTGCATAGCGAGACCCTGTCACAACAAGACAAAAAAAAAAAAAAAAAAAAAGAAACTTTCTCTGGTATGAACTAACCAAGTGTGTCATGCAATGGCATAAGCCCTTCATGGGGAAGTGCCCCCACAACCTAAGCACCTTCCACTGGGCCTCACTCTCAAAACTCCATCACCCCAACACTGCCACAGTAGGAAACAGTTCTCTAACATATGAATCTTCTTACAAAATTTGCACGTTGTACTTGTTTGCGGTGTATGATGTCTGCTTTCAGCTCAGCAAGGAGGCGCATGTGCTGAGCGTTCCTCATGCTTTCCATTTCCCTCTGCCCCCACGGAGATGCCCTGCCCCTTGGTGAAAGATTCCGGCCCAGTTTCCTGTTGCCTGTGTTCAACACACAACCTTTTGGGTGCAAATCAAATTCAAATCCAGCAGAGCAAAACCAAACAAAAACATCATTTGTCTCCATTTATGTAAAAATCACTGAAAATGTAAACAGAGTGAAAGAAAAGATATTGATGGATCTTTAGGGACTGGCAGAAGGAGGAAGCTTTCCATAGTCAGGCCCACTGGCTATCTCCACTGCGGTGGTCGTCCCAACTCACGAATATAGTTGGGACCACCAACCCCACATGTAAGGTCCCAACCCTTAAACATAGGCAGTAGATCACCTATTGAGTATACAGAAATAAAACTACATTTTTCATGGATAGGTGTTATGGTTTATGTCTAGTTGTCCCCCCAAAGCCTCATGTAGTCATTGGGTGGAGACTTCTAGAGTTTGAGACTTGATCCATGATCCCTGGGATTATGGGTTTTAGTACTGATGGGATTATGGGTTGAAGTACTTCTGGGATTATGTGTGTAACCTAGGGCGGGAGCTAAGGCGGAGAGCCTGAATGTAATACAAAGAGAGACAGAGAGACAGATTCGGGCTATTGCTGTTGCTCTGCTGCCATGTTTGGTTGGCTACCTCTGCCACCATTTTGTTGCTGTTCCTCTGCCATAAACTGGATGCTCTCTGCTCTGTTCCACTCAGCCTTGGGCCAGCTGAATATGGACTGAAACCTCCACGAACTGTGAGCTAAATAAACCTTTCCTTCCTTCATTTTGAGTATCTGGTATTTGTCCCAGCAATGAGTAAAAAGTAATACAACAGGCAAGCCAGCAAGGCAGTGCACACCTCTAATGCCAGAACTCCAGAGGCTGAGGCAGGAGGATCACCAGGAGTGCCTGAGGCCAGCCAAGGCTCCATAGCTACCTAGTGAGCTTAAGCCAGCTGAACTGCATAGTGAGACCCTGTCTCACAGAAACAAAAAGAAGGGCTGCTGACATAGTTCAGTGGACTAAATGACTGCTTAGGCAAGCACAGGGACTGGGGTTTGATCCCCAACACCATGTGCCACTCCAGTTCTGCCCTGAGTATGCTGACCTGGCCGCTGAGACCAAGTAGAGCTGCTAGTGAGACCTTGTACCAAATACTTTTTTTTCTTCATATTTTTAGGGAAGGGAATACAGGATGTTCATGGTATCACTACTAGATCAGACTCATAGTGATCCACCTGTTTACAGCCTCCCAAGAGCTGGGATTACAGGTATGTAACACCAGGCCAGTCTCAATTGCTGTCTCAGCCCGCCCTAGGAGTGGGGTCAGCATGGCAGGCCCAGGGGTCAAATCCCTGTCCCCTAAGCCTGCTTGCAGGCGCTTTAATCCACTGAACTATATGGCCAGCCCTTGAATATATTAAAAATAAAATAAGGAAAAGAATGGAAAGTCTAGGAGTAGTGATGCACACCTATAACCCCAGATACTTGGGAAACTGAGGCAGGAGAATCTCACATTCAAGGCCAGCATGGATGATTTAGTGAGAGTCTGTCTATAAAAGGAGTAGGGGCAGGGGATGTAACTCATTCTGAAGTTTTAGGTTCAGTTTCCAAGACAGCAAAATCAATCTATCATTTTTTTGTTGTTTGTTTTGTTTTGTTTTGTTTTGATGTAACCAGGGTTTGAACTCATGACCTTGAACTTGCCAGGCAGGCACTTGTGCCACAAAGCTATCTCCCCAACCCCTATATATCATATATCTATCTAATCTTTTAAAACGTGTAACCTATCTTTCTTCATCTGGAGCTCAGATGAAAGGCATAGGATAGCCGGGCGTGGTGGCTCATGCCTGTAATCCCGGCAATCGGGAGGCTGAGGCAGGAGGATCAGTGCAAGTTTGAGACCAGCCTAGGCTACAAAAGTGAGCCAGCCTCAACTGCATAGTGAGACCCTGTCTCAAAAAAAAAGGCTTAGGAAACAAGAGAAATTAGATGACAAGGAGAGGGTGAAAGATATCCAATTGTTTTATTTCTCTTCTTGACTGTTGTGACAAGGTCTTTTCTCCACAATGTTCTCAAGGTGAGACTGTAGAAAGGAATACTTTCCATTTGAAAGCCTGAACTGTTAATTTGAAAGTCTGACTGCCCACGTCACAATTGGCCAGCAGGTGGCGCTGATTACTAAAAAATTATTCAGGGCGCATGGGCCACATCTCTGGGAAATTAATTTCTTCAGATTGCCTGATACATTGACTATTTGAGATAAAATATGAATAGGCAGTTAACGCAATTGGAATTTAAGAAATGAAGTGAAGATAGATACATAATAAACTAAATTTTTAAATGAATTACTATAATTTCACAATATGCTACTTGGCCTGATGGTGGATATTACTTACATGGTGAAAATAATATAATTGATGATGACTGTCTTAGCTAGTGATATAAATACTGACAGTATGAGATAAAAGAGAATGGAGGCTGGCCAAAAAGCTCAGCAGATTAAAACACCTGCAAACAGGCGCAGGGGCGCCTGCCCGGCCTTGTGGTACAGACCTGCCTCCAGGGCTCACTGAGAGGGCAATTGAGACTGGGCGTGGGGGCTCGGGCCTGCAATCCCAACTCTTAGGAGGCTGTAAGCAAGTGGATCACTGGGAGTCAGATCTAGTATTGAGACCCTGAACACCCTGTAGACCCTTCCCTAAAATACAAAAAAGAGAGAGAATGGAATATAGAGATATAGTTTGATGTAAGAGCTGTAATTTTGAACTGGAGTATTACTTTACAGTAGAGCACTGTCCTGGCATGAAAGAAACCCTGGATTTGGTCCCCATAAAACAAAACAGAACAAAAATTAATAAGAGAGCTAAAGTTTCAGTGACAGGCTCTGTGTAGTGGCACATGCCTGTCCTCCCAGCCCTCGAGGAGGCCAAGGCAGGAGCACGACTGTCCAGCGTGCGATCCATGGTGAGTTCCATGCCAGTCTGCACTACACAGCGAGATTTTTTTCTTTTCTCTTTCTTTTTTTTTTTTTGTCTTTTTGAGACAGGGTCTCACTATGCAGTTCAGGCTGGCCTTGAGCTCACTTTTGTAGCCCAGGCTGGTCTCGAACTCACACCAATCCTCCTGCCTCAGCCTCCCCAGTGCTGGGATTACAGGCGTGAGCCACCACGCCTGGCTAGTAAGATTTTTTCAATTACTAAAGCCCAAGGATAGAAGATACATCTACTGTTTCTAGATTAAAAACAACAAAAGTAACAAAAATGTAGAAAAGCGGAGTGATGAAAAACTGGATTAAGATAGCCTCCATGGGAGGCTTTGAGGGTTCGTGTGTTTTGTTTTGTTTTTCACTGAAAACATTTTATTGGCCTTCTGAACAGAAACAGGAATTCATTTGCCAGGAACGACGGCCCCAGCGTACTTCTGCTGGAGCGAGCCGCGGCCTCCTCTTTGCTGATCACGTGCCTGGCCCCAGTGCAGTCTGTCCTGCGCTTCTTGTCTGCGACACTGAAACCCAGCCTACCCAGCACCACAGAGAAGTCCAGGCTGTAGGTACCAATGCTTGCATCATATTTGATGCCCAGACCAATGTGTTCCTGGATTCCAAAACCAAAGTTTCCAGTGCCAGAGAAGTATTTTAACTTAATTCCTACTCTTTCACCTTTTCCTCCAGGATTTCTCCTGCCTTCACCCCTTGGACTGCGCGGTGGACAGGTCTTCTCTTTTCTCCTGATGCCAAAGGACCTGGTAGTGTGTCTAGCTTTAGAAAACACAGGAGTCTGGCCCATGAGCTGCTCCAATACCCTGGCTGCCCACATCAATCTGTCTCCGCCCTCCCTGCAAACATTAAGGTATAGAAGGGCCAGCCAAATAGCTCAGGTGATTAAAACACCTACAAGCAGGGGCAGAGGCAGGGGGTTCGACTCCTAGGCCTGCTATGCTGGCCCCTGAGACAGCAACTGAGACTGGGCATCATGGCACATGCATGTAATCCCAGCTCTTGGGAGGCTGTCAACAGGCGAATCACTACTAGTCATCTGACTAGATGTAGTAATGAGACCCTGAACACCCTGTAGACCCTTCCCTAAAATACAAAAATAAATAAATAAATAAAATAAAAATAGCAAATGTTAAAGTATAATCTGTGAATCCAGAGTTCCTATATGGAGTTCTTCTCTCCTTGATCCTGCGTCATGATAGAGAAGCAGAAGAGCGGTGCTTTTTGTGTAAACCACCACATATAGCTCCTCATGCCCATAATCCTAAGACTTGGGAGGCTGAGGTCGGAGGATCACAAATTTGAGCCCAAGGCAGTTTGATGACTTCATAAAACCATCTTTCAAAACAAAAGAATAAAACAGGGCTAGAGATGCAGCTCAGCATAAAGGCCCTGTGTTCTAACCTCCACATGCATACGTAAATGGGATGGCTGGCATAGTGGCACACGCCTGTAACCCCAGCACTTGGGAGGCTGAGGCAGGAGGATCGGTGCAAGTGTGAGACCAGCCTGGGCTACAAAAAGTGAGCCTAAGGCCAGCCTGCACTGCATAGGGAGACCCTGTCTCAAAAACACTAAATAAATAAATAAATAAATAAATAAATAAATGGGAATGAGGCATGGCACCTATCTGTAATCCAGCCCAAGAGGCTGGGTGGGAGGATCACAAATCTGAGTCCAATCCATGCCCTCACCAAGACCCTGTCTCTAACTGGGAGTGGCAGTGCGTACCTGCTACCCAACACCGAGAGGCTGAGGCAGTAGGACCACCTCGAGCTCGAGGTCAGCCTGAGCTACATAGTGAGTTCACAACCAGCCTGAACACACATTGAGACCCTGTCTCAAAAAAAAAAAAAGCTGGGTATGGTGGTGCAAGCCTGTAATTTCAGCACTTGGGAGGCTGAGGCAGGAGGATCAGTGCAAGTTCAAGACCAGCCTGGGCTAAAAATTGAACTCAAGGCCAGCCTGAACTGCATAGTGAGACCCCATCTCAAAAGGACCAAAAAAAAAAAAAAAAAGAAAAAAGAAAAAAAACAGTCTCCAAACAAACAATAAATAAATAAATAAATAAATAAGGCTGAGGTGAGCTCAGAGCAAAGACCCCAGGTTCAATCTCTAGTACTGGGGGGGGGATGGTAGTGTGGATGGGGGCCCAGTTTAACTTTGGCTTGTGCTTTTCCCCTTAAGGTGTCCCCCTTCCCCCTTAAGTTTTTGTTGCTGCTCATTTGGTTTCCTTTCTGCTTTTTCCGTGCTAGACATTAAACCCAGACCTCATACCCTTCATCCCATCCCTGAGCGGCCCTGGGGATTCGCACTGAGCAGTGTCCTGGTCCCTCTGCCTTTTTAAAACTTTTTTTGGCTTTTTTTTTTTTTTTTTTTTTTTTTTTTTTTTTTTTTTTTTTTTTTTTTTGAGACAGGGTCTCACTGTGCAGTTCAGGCTGGCTTTGAGCTCACTTTTGTAGCCCAGGCTGGTCTCGAACTCACACCGATCCTCCTGCCTCAGCCTCCCAAGTGCTGGGATTACAGGTGTGAGCCACCACGCCCGGCAAAACTTTTTTTAATATACATAATTTTATTACAAATTTTGAAGAAACACACAAAATGCAACATCCTAAACAACCTAAAACTTACCATTGGTCCTAGCTCCTGCAGGTTTGCTGTGCTACCATACACATGAAAGAAGCTATTAAATATTTAGAAACATTCAACATCAAAAGCTTTAAAATCTAACTGTATGTAGTAGCCCCTCGAAAAGCTACAACCTGAATTTTTTTAAAAAGTATTTTTTGGGGGACTTGGGGAAACAGTTCCGTGGCACAAGTGCCTTCCTGGAAAGTTCAAGGTCATGAGTTCGAACCCTGGTCCCACCAAAAAAATAAAAAATACGTAAATATATTTTCTACGAAGAATTTTATCAGCTATACAATAAACCTGTGCAGCTTTTATACTGAAGTTAATGTTGAGCTGCACTTGAATTCACATTCTTAGCAAAACAGCTGCCTGAGCACACGCACACTCCACACACCATTACGGGGCAGCCACTTAGCCTTCATCTTCCTCCTCTTCCTCCTCCTCCTCACCTTCTGGTTCATTCTTCTTCTTGGAGCCTGTCGGCCTGCCAGGGCCCTTCTTTCCAAAGCTAGTGATAGGAGAGGAAAGAAGAAAGATCTGAAAGCTTGTAAAAGACCACCACCTGCCTTTTTCCCGTTTGGCCCAAGGATCAAAAGGAACACCTAGGCTTGTCCATTGGAGACACTGAAAAAAAAAAAAAAAAAAAACATGGGTAAAATGTGGTCTGAGTGGTCAGCCAAAGACAAACAGCCATGTGAACAAAAAGTGGCTACGCTAAAGGAGAAATATGGAAAGGATACTGTAGCACACCATGCCAAGAGCAAAGTGATGTCTTTTTAAAATTTAACACATGCTAGAAATTGCAATCCTCCTGCCAAAGCGCTGGGATTGTAAAAGCGCCACTCCCATGATTTCTTTTTTTTTAAATTTATTTTGGCGTTACTTTTAATAAGAAATTACAATGTGACAGTTTCAAAACATGTTAGTAGTACATTCCCAATAATTGATACAATGCATATTGTTGTCCTCATTGTAGTTATAGAGAGCACAGGATATAGACATGATAAATTTTCTAATAGTTATTGGTACAATAGATTTCTTCTTTTTGATCTAAGAGAAGGTGGTTGTGTACATAGTCAAATGTTTTATAATTACAGTAGGTTACTGGCAAAACTGGCAATGTTGGAAGCTATCGATTAGAGCCTTTTATAGCTCAGCATACTAAACTACCTTTACACTTTATGCATCATGTTTAAACTTTTCTGCTGGGTGGTTAAGGGCAAGTTAAAGCAAGACCTGTATAACAAAACATGCAGTTTTTGTATCTTTCAAGGTCAGTCAAATCCACTCAGGATTTACTTTGGAACCATGTACAGCGCTTTGTAGAATTGTTGTCAGTGTCAGCAGTCTGGATGAGTCACAGCCATTGCTTGACCAATTTGCTATCTGTGAAAAATACCAAAGGATGGACAGGCTAACATTTGTTACATGCTTATATTTCTAAATATCTGTTAAAATGTGTAACTGCTTTCATTATATTCCATACAGATTTATTAGGATATCAATGATTGATGGAAAATACCAATTCCAAGTTAAGTCTAAGATGTTTGATATTCAGAAAGACAGTGATATTAAGCTCAAGCACCCATGTCTTAGAGTAATAATATCACTGAGCTTTTCTTCTTATATAAGTTTACAGACCAAAAATTAGAGAAAAAGAAGAGCTACAAGGATAGCCAATATTTTGGCTCTAGCCCTTCAAGGTCAATGAGAAGTCAGGATAGAACAGAACCTGTGCTGTAACATCCTATACCTCAGTGGTTTCCCAAATTTCCCTGTTCAAGGAGATTAAGGGACCACAGAAGAAAGGGATTGAAGGTATATAGCGTGCCTAAGGAGAGTCACCTAAAGAGACTTCTTAAAGTTGTCACCATCTCAGCCACTTTCAGAGCAGTCCTACATTCCCACTCCACCCCCACTGCACCCACTCACACCCTGCCCAGCAGGTTCCTTCATTTCTTCTCAAGGCAAGAGAGGTCAGAGTATGTCAGTTCCCAAAATTAGTGCCAGGAAGCCGCATGCACCATCTCTACCAAGCAGGAAAGGCAGAACATTACAAAACAAAAGGCTTTCCTCAGTTTTCCTGCCCACTCCCAAGCCAAGCTAACCTCATCCGAGCAACAATTAATTAATAGGAAGAAATTGTGGCAAATGTTTCCTGAGATAAAGCTCGCAGGCGGATGGAGGGAGGGCTCCCTGCAGAAAAGCGAAACTCATGAAGGGTAGCTAGATTTGTCTCCGAGGGCTGCTCTGGAATCCTCCTCTGTTATTTGTTCATAGAAAGAAGTTTTTTAAAAGGAAGGAAGGAAGGGAGAGGTAGGGGGAGTTTTAACATTAAGAGGTTCATGTGGTCAAGTCTTTGACACAATCAATACTTGTGCCTCCTTGGGCAACTAAATCATATATTCTAAAAGTTAGGGCTGGCCTGATAGCACAGTGGACTAAAACACCTGCTTAGGCAGAGTGCAGTGGCCAGGGTTCGATCCCCCATGTATCATGCTGGCCCTGCCCCCAGGGTGCACTGAAACAGCAAATGAGACTGGGCGTGGTGGTGCGTGCCTCTAATCCCACCTCTTGGGAGGCTGAAAATAAGAGGGTCATTACGAGTCTGATCTACATAGTGAGACCCTGTACTAAATAAATAAATAAGTAAATCTAGTTGGACAAATCACTAACAGCTTTGAAAAGCTAGTTATTTGTCTGTTTTGATACTAGGCATTGAACTCAGGGTCTTTGCACCAAGCTACATCTGGAGGCTAGAATTACAGGTGCACCACTAGGCCTGCCTGAGAGATGATAAAAATTAAAAACAAACAAACCAAATAACCAGAGACATACCAGAGAAAGATCATCTCTGGATCATAAAATGACTTTTTTTAAATTCTGTGGCCATAGACAAGTCACTGGTGTTTGCCATATTACAATATTCTCTTCAGAAAGTATCTGCCTGCCTGTTGGAAGAAGAAGAAGAAGAAGAAGAAGAAGAAGAAGAAGAAGAAGAAGAAGAAGAAGAAGAAGAAGAAGAAGAAGAAGAAGAGGAGGAGGAGGAGGAGGAGGAGGAGGAGGAGGAGGAGGAGGAGGAGGAGGAAGAAGAAGAAGAGGAAGAAGGAGGAGGAGGAAGAGGAAGGGGTGGGGGAGGAGGAGAGAAAGAAAGAAAGAAAGAAAGACCACAATTATTTCAGCCTGCCATGCAAGTCCTGCCCCTGGAGCGTGCTGAGATGGGGACTGAGACTGGGTGTGGTGCCTATAATCCCAGCACTTTTGAGGCTGAAAACAGCAGGATCACTAGGAGTCTGGTCTTTCTAGTGAGACCCTATATACCCTACACTACATTTTAAAAATCGTGCAGTCTCTCTCTCTCTCTCTCTCTCTCTCTCTCTCTCTCTCTCTCTCTCTCGCTCTCTCTCTCGCTCTCTCTCTCATATGCCCATAAACAAAGGAAGTACTGTTAATTGTTATCCTGTAAAAAAAAAAAAAAAAAAAAACTGTTTTCATAATTCTTTCCTCCTCTCTGTCATGAACACTCTGTTCCCTTCATCTGTCCCTTATTCTCTTGACCAAGAATGGTCTTCATAGGTGGACATGGAGGCGCACACCTATAATCCCAGCGCTCCGGGAAGCTGAGGCAGGAAGATCACAGATTCAAGCCAAGCCTGGGAAATTTAGTCCTATTTCAAGAATCTAAAAAAAATTAAGGGGACCTGGGAGATAGCTCCATGGCACAATGCCTGACAAGTGCAAGGTCATGAGTTCGAACCCTAGTCCCGCAAAAAAAAAAAAAAAAAATTAGGGAGAGCTGGGGATGTCACTCAGTGTAAGGGGCCTGGGTTTAATCTCCAGGGCTGCACCTCCCCTCATACATCTCCGTCCGTCCGTCCATCCGTCTGTCTGTCTGTGTCTCTGTCTTCATGACTCAGTAAAATGATGGAATAGTCTAGAAAAATCCAGGTTCATGCCTTGGAAAAGTTTGTGTATTTGAGGCAACTATTGAATCAGAGACTTTGACAGTACCTGCATCTAACCAACCACTAGGTGGCAGGTCTGAGCCAGTTGGATTTCTGAACTGGTGAAGAAAGAATTTCCCAGAAAAGGGGAAGTTGGGCTCAGTACAGGACGTCCCGTCTCTCTCATGCTTATAAACATCAGCTTCGTCCAACTTCCTCTCAGGAAAACACTTATCCTCTTGCTGCCTTCCCTGCCTTGTTCCCACACATAATCAGGCCATGGGCTTTGCAGAGGGAGAGGCCGGATGCGTTATTCTGTGGCAGAAAGGACTGAAGTTGAGGTTATTTTAAACCTAACATTGTAGGCAGCTAAATTATATAGAAATATAGGCAGTCAGACAGGGCCAGGCCCTCAAGGATGACATGGAAGACAAAGTGACTTTGCGACTAGAGCCAGACACTCCTCCACAGTGGGCCAGATCTCAAGACAAGAGTAAACCAAAACAACTACATACTTCCTCAAGAATGGGCATCAGGGGTTGATATTCTAAGTAGGTATCAATCACCTTGAAAGAACCCAGCTGAGTCACTAACCCAACCCCCCCCCCAACAGGAAGAGACTGGATGTAATCTATTTTACCTGAGCAATGGTGTTGTAATCTCATTGGCTGACCATAGCTTTGTCCCACCTCATACATACCTAAGCGAGTTCCCACGTCTTCTCTATAAAAGTCCCTGGAAGAGACAGCTTCCCGGGGACACCCACTGGGGAATCCCTTCCTGTCTCTCCCTCTCTTGGACAGGAGCTTTCTTTCCCCTAATAAATGTTTTACTCATTACCTCTGTTCCTAAAATTCATTCTTTGGTTTTAGAGACCACGAGCTCGTCCCAGGTACTTCTCAGGTTGGGGATCGGTTTTCCCCATATCATTTGGAGGTTTCCTATTGGAGGTTATCCACCCCAGATCAGTTTTTTCTTCCTGCATCACTAACACTGAGAAGAAACTGTATCAGGGTCTGATTTGGGACATAGTCTCCTCCAGGACACATGGCCTCCATCAGGTCAGGGCTGTGAGTTACCCTCTAATGGGTGCTAAGCAGATGAGGGACAAAGCTCCTGCTCTCCAGGAATCCTGCACTCCAGTGAAAAGGCCTTTACGTGGAAGTGCAAGATGAGAGACGAGAGAGTGCAGTCATGTTTGGCTGGGAGGGAAGATGGGGAGGCCAGCAATCAGGACAGCTCACAGAAGCCGTCGTTCAGGTGTCTGCAGAAGAATCATTCTAGGGTTTCCTGGATGGGACGTCACAAGGCAGAGCTGGAGAAGCCAGATAGTCCAGGTGGAGAGAAAAGGGCAAGCAAAGAAAAGGCCCAGAAGGGCAGATTAGGGAGACACTGAGCGCTCAGCTCTGGCTGAGGCGGCTTTGGGAAGGCTTTAATGCCAGGTGGAAGCATCTGAGCTTCAGTAGGGAAGACGCTTTGGACAATCATAGGAGCAGACAGGGAAAATTCTGTGAATCTACGCACAATTCATAGATGACAGGAGGAAGAGAAGTGAAAATATATTAAAATAATAACAAAGATGGAGCTGGCAAGATGGTTCAGCGGTTAGGCAAAAAAATAAAAATAAAAATAATAACAAAGACACGAACTTGAGTAGTGGTGGTAGAATAAAGGAAACAGGAGGTGGTAGAAACAGTATATAAAAAAAAAATGGCCTGGACAGAAATTAGTAGCTGAGCAGGTGTGAGGGATATCAGACGGTGAAATCAAAGGCAATGTCTAGATTTTGTTTTGGTTTGTTTCTTGCGACAGAGTCTCACTATGAGTTCACCCTGGTCTTGAACTCACTATGTAGCCCAGGCTGGCCTTGAACTCACGGAATTCCTCCTGCCTTGGCCTCCTGCCTGCTGGGACTACAGGTGTGCACCACCACATCTGGCAGCTATGTCTGGATTTTAAACCTTGAGGATTGAAAGAAGTATATCATAGTTCTACTAAAACAAACAAGGAAAAAAAATTGGTTGTGGGGGGGGGTGTCAGGGATTTAGCTCAATGGTAGAACACTTACATAGCAAGCTGGAAGCCCTGGGTTCAGTCCTCAGCACCAAAAACAAAAACGAAAGAAAGTTTGGGTAGATAGGGAATTAAATTCTGGACAAGCTGATCTGAGATACAGCTAGAGCTGTGCAGACAGCCTAAAGGCATGGGGGGTGCCTTACAAAAAGGAAAGAGGGAACCACTGAAAAAGCCATAAAAGGATGGCGGGGATAAAAAAGAATTTTGCTAGGGAAGGAGGAAAGCATGAAACCCAAAGTCAAGATAAGTATCTAAAGATGATAGTTTCCAATTTGAGTGGGACTCAGAGGGAGCAGTCCTACAAAGCTAGTCTGGTTCCCTCTGAAAACATTGAAGAAAACTTTTCAGAGATGGCAGCAGAAGTCAGATTACAAAGGAATAAATTTAGCTAACACAAAAAACTGGAATCAGTTACCTACCCCCCAACACCCCATAAGGGGATTGAACCAGGACCTTCATGCTAAACTCTGTCCACAATCCTTTAATCTATTTTATTTGTAGTACTAGAGCAGTGGTTCTCAATCTTTCTAATGCCATGACTCCGCAAAACAGTTCCTCATGTTGCGGTGATCCCAAACCAAAAAATAATTTTGGTGGCTACTTCAAAACTGTAGTGTTGCTACAGTTATGATTCAGAATGTAAATACCTGATATGCATCATGTATTTGTTCGACCCCCACCGGGGTCACGACCCACAGGTTGAGAACCTCTGTACTAGAGATATCCCTGGCCTTTTATTTTTATTTATTTATTTATTTATTTATTTATTTATTTTATATTTTTGAGACAGGGTCTCACTATGCAGCTCAGGCTGGCCTTGAGCTCACTTTTGTAGCCCAGGCTGGTCTCAAACTTGCACTGATCCTCCTGCCTCAGCCTCCCAAGTGCTGGAATTACAGGCGTGTGCCACCACGCCCAGCTGGCCTTTTATGTTATTTTTTCTTACAACAGGTCTTACTAAGTTGAACTTGGAGCTCTCCTGCTTCAGCCTCCTAAGTGCTGAGATCACAGGCATGTGTCATCACATCTGCCACCCAGCCCTTCCCCTCTTACCAGTCTTTTCCTGTGTCACTTATCCAACCATCAACCCAGGACTAAAGTAGATATTCTGGGACGGTCACAAAGCCTGTCCTTCACCTCATTTCATCTCAGCCATACCTTAGGTCATCTGCTGTTGGCACAACAAGGGTGAAAGTAGCACAGTAAGATATTTGGAGAGAGAAGGACCCTGCTCTCGCGATCTTCCTTATAGGCATGGCTATAGTTGTCCTGTTTTACCAGTTGTTAATTTATGTGCCTCATTCACAAGTTAAACTTTGTAATAAGTATATGTAGGAAGAAATACATTAGATATGGAGGTCAGTACTATCCACAGTTCCAGGCAATGGAAATATGTCGCCCATGAAGAAGAGAGACTGCGGTAATTAATCCTTGGCCTGAATTGGACAAAGACCTTTCCCAAAGTATTTTGAACACAAGAACTCTAAGTGTTAAAATAGCTGGGTTTAATGTACACCAGACAGACACTAGCTTTATCCTAGTGCAAGTCCCTTAACCAAAATCAGGGGACTGGTTAAGTAAATGAAAAAAGCTACTAGCACCCCCACACACACCCACTTCCCACGGAGCTGAACAACACCACAATTTCTATTCTTTCTTAGCAAGACAGAAAAATTGATTTGAAATGCAGGCTTCCAGATGAGCATGTTTTTATAGTATTCTATAAAATTCTCTGAGTCTTGCCCAAATAATTTTTTTAAATTTTATTTATTTTTCTGTTGTTGTTTCAGAGCCTTTGTTTGTTTATTCACTCATTTTTATGGCTGGCTCAGCCCGCCCCGAGAGGAGGGTTGGGGCAGCATGTGGTGCCGGGGATTGAACAGTGGTCCCTGAAGCTGCCTAAGCTTTCCCAAGCAGGCGCTTTAGACCACTGACCCATCCTGCCGGGCCCCATTGCCCAAATAATTTAGAGTACAAGGTCCTGAGTTTGATTCCAGGTACCAAAAAAGAAAAAAAAATTTTTTTTAAACGTATTTGGTTGTTACAGAGTCTCACTACACAGTTCAGACTCATCGTCACTCTCTTGTTTTCAGCCTCCCCAGCACTGTGATTACAGGCTACCGTGGGGGCAGGGCAGGCATGGCATGTGGTACCAGGGATCCAACAGGGATCCCTGCACTTGCCTAAGCTTGTCTAAGCAGGCACTTTAGTCTGTTGAGATATGTCTCCGGTGGAGCTATCTGTCCAGCCCCGTGTGTTTGTTTGTTTTTAATGATACCACAGTTTAAACTTAGAGATGCTCTAGCCCTAAGCTAAGCCTAGCCCTTTATATCATTTTTGTTTGTTTGTTTGTTTGTTTTGGTTTAGTTTTTTATTATGGCTAGCTCCGCCTGCCCTGGGGGAGAGGCTGGGGCAGCATGTGGTGCTGGGGATTGAACCTCGGTCTCTGCCACAGCCTAAGTGTTCCTAAGCAGGAGATTTAGACCACTGAGCCATCCCACCAGCCCTATATTCTGTATTTTTAGAGAGGGTCTCACTACATAACCCTGTCTGCCCTGGAATTTGCAATCTGCAATCTGCCTGCCTCAGTCTCCTGATTAGCTTGGATTACAGACCTGAGTCATCTTTCCTAGCAGAACTTGGTCATTTTTTAGTGCTCAAAATTGACAATTAGAGCCGGGCATGGTGGCGCACGCCTGTAATCCCAGCACTCGGGAGGCTGAGGCAGGAGGATCGGTGTGAATTGAGACCAGCCTGGGCTACAAAAGTGAGCTCAAGGCCAGCCTGAACTGGCATACAGAGACCCTGCCTCAAAAAGACAAACAAACAAACAAAAACCCCTGACAATTATGTAAAGAGGTCACTCTGAACTCTAAGATGATACCCTGTTATTGATGTATTCTAAGTTATCCTTGGCCTAGAACTACGCACAGAGGTGGACAGTGCTGGATCCTGTACCCTCAATCCCCCTCCACCTTTTTTTTTTCCTTTTGTCTTTTTTTTCCTTTTGTCTCGCTATGCCAGTTCAGGCTGGCCTTGAGCTCACTGTTGTAGCCCAGGCTGGTCTCGAACTTGCACAAATCCTCCTGCCTCAGCCTCCCAAGTGCTGGAATTTTAGTCATGTGCCACCATACCCGACTCAGGCTGGATGTTAAAGAAGACAGAGATGCCATAAGTCCTTGTCTGCCTGGCAACAGCACCAGACGCACTTCCCTCCTGAAACCCTTGGCTGTCCTGTCAGCTACAGCAAAGCAAACAACTGCCCTTGCCACTTGGTTTTCTACTTTTGCTGAGACCCAGGAGAGTGGGGCAGGTGCAGGTAAACGATGACCTAACTTCCAAAATCTTCGATGGAGCTCAGCTTTGCTGTTTGTCCTGGCCTTACCATCTTTCCATACACAAGTGTTTCTACCCTGTTTACATGGCAAGAGATGGCAATTCTTTTTTTTTTTTTTTTTTTTTTTTTTTTTTTTTTTTTTTTTTTTTTGTCTTTTTGAGACAGGGTCTCGCTATGCAGTTGAGGCTGATCCTGAGCTCACTTTTGTAGCCCAGGCTGGTCTCGAACTCGTACCAATCCTCCTGCCTCAGCCTCCTGAGTGCTGGGATTACAGGGGTGCGCCACCACGCCCGGTGAGATGGCAATTCTTTTACCTTCTACTTTTTCTTTTTTCTTTTCTGTACTGGGGATTGAACTCAGGACCCTGTACTTGCCAGGCAGGGGCTTATGCCTTTGGGCTATTTCCTGGCCCTCTTTTTTGTCTCACTATGCAGTTCAGGCTGGCCATAAGCCCACTTTGTACCCCAGGCTGATCTCAAACTTGCAGTGATCCTCCTGCATCAGCCTCCAGAGTGCTGGGATTACAGGCATGTGCCACCATGCCCCTTGCTTCTTTCTTCTTCTGACTGAAGAACTGAGAAAGAAAAGTCAGGAGGCAAATGTTTATCAGAATCCTGAGCTATAAGGTGAAAGGTCATAAACAACTCTGTCGAGAGGTCTGCTTTTCACAACATGCCTTGGCCCCGGGCCTGATAGGTAGCTGTTCTTGCCAAAGTCAAACAGCACTCAGCATTGACGAGAATTCAGGCATACACAGAGCAAACAAGTAGTCTGCACTGACCTCTAAAATGAGAAGATAAGAAAAAAATAAAAATGAAGAGAGAAATAAGAACTGCTGGGGGACTTTTGAAATTGAAATTATTCTACTTCATTGATATCTCCAACTGAATAAATTATCAGCATTCTCTAAACCATCTGGAATCAACACTGCCCTGATCTCCATCTTCCTCTTGTCACTTCAAAATGTATACAGTTACTTCTGCATACTATTTGCAGTAATACTGATTTGTGTGTTTTGGTAAGTATTTTGGTGTCTCATGCTTCCATACTTACACACATTTTCACACCCATTCAGATTATAATTTTCTAGAAGGTGGTTTTTTCCTTTTTTTGTCTTTTGGAGACAGGGTCTCACTATGCAGTTCAGGCTGGCCTTGAACTCACTTTTGTAGCCCAGGCTGGTCTCAGACTCACACTGATCATCCTGCCTCAGCCTCCCAAGTGCTGGGATTGCAGGCATGCGCCACCACGCCTGGCTCTAGAAGGTGGTTTTTTTTTTTTTTTTTTTTTTTTAGACAGGCTCTCACTATGCAGTTGAGGCTGGCCTTGAGCTCACTTTTGTAGCCCAGGCTGGTCTCGAACTCACACCAGTCCTCCTGCCTCAGCCTCCCAAGTGCTGGGATTACAGGTGTGAGCCACCACGCCCGGTTTAGAAGGTGTTGTGATTTGTTTTGCTTTGCTTTGTTTTTTGAGGCAGGATCTTCCTGTGTAGTCCAAGCTACTCTTGAATTCCCAGCCCAGGTTGGCCTTAAACTTGAGGCAGTCCTGCCTCAGTCTCTGTAGTGCTGGGGGTTACAGGCACATACCACCATGCTGAACAAAAGCCGTAATTTTGAGCCTTTAACATTAGTTGAGTAAGGAGCCAAATGTGGTGGTGCAGGAGCTACATGCAAGGCCCTGTCTCAAAATGAATGGATGAATGAATGAATGAATGAATGAGTGAATGAATGAATAAATAACACCAGTGAGTCTCACCTTCCCTACCCACTCAGTACTGTTGACCAACTGAAAACACCTAGAACCCAGTTGGTTAATTTTCTAGAATAGGGTGCTATCTCAACTCACACACTCCATGGATCAACATGTTCCTATGTTTCCCAGCAGTCATGATCCCTGATTCTGAGCTTGCTTAGTATTGGGGTTGAGTTGGAACTTGTTAGCCTCGGGGCATCAATCCAGGTAGTTCGATCACTGAATAGCCTTCCTTTTGCTGAGAAGGTAGGATTTTTGTAAGTTGAAAGGCTCTTATTCAGTTCCCCATCTCAAGCTTGGGAACATAATCTTCCTCCTTCCAGCACAAGGAATGAGATAATAATCTGACAACTCAGTGCAAATATGGGACAGGTCTAGGAATCCAAGAAAAGAGGTTAGAAGTTTTCCTTTGCACATAAAGTTTCTTTTTTACGTTTAGGAATAATCTCTCAGGAACTGGCTCCTAAGGCATCTTGCAGTCATCCAGGGGAAGACCTGGCCAGGTGGGCAAAGGAAACCTCCACAGAATAATAAAAGCCCTGCCTCTTCTATCTTGCTTTGGTCAGTACACTCATGATGCCATTATTTCCCCCACCATGCCCGGCTTCTTAGTGATTTTTAAACTACCTAGGGAGGGAAAAAATAAAGATAGTGTTTCACTTTGGGTGTAAACAGGAGCACTATCTTCCTTTTAATCCACTCAGGGATTGTATAAGGAACAGGTTTATGGGTCCTTCCATCCCAGCACTTGGAAGTAAGGTCTCAACAGTTCAAACCAGTCTAACAATGTAGAATGAGACCTTGTCTCAAAATTAAGGAGAAGGCCAGGTGTGGTGGTGCACGCCTGTAATTCCAGCACTTGGGAGACTGAGCCAGGAGGATCAGTGTCAGTTCAAGACCAGCCTGGGCTACAAAAGTGACCCCAAGACCAGCCTGAATTGCATAGGGAGACCCTGTCTCAAAAAGACAAAAATAAAATAAAATAAAAATTAAGCCGGGTGTGGTGGCACACGCCTGTAATCCCAGCACTCGGGAGGCTGAGGCAGGAGGATCAATGCGAGTTTGAGACCAGCCTGGGCTACAAAAGTGAGCTCAATGCCAGCCTCAACTGCATAACAAGACCCTGTCTCAAAGACAAAATAATAATAATAATAATAATAATAATAAATATAAATTAAGGGGGGGAAATAGTTATGTATGAGCATTTGATTTCGTGACTTTAGAGATGAAAACAATAAAGTATGAACATATCTCAGGAAGAAAATTCAAAGGACAAATCGGGGGTTTTTTGGGGTTTTTTTCCTGGAAAAGCAAGGAAGATCATCAGAACTGGAAGGACACACTTCGCTACAGATGTGAAGAGGAGAGTCGAGGAACATAAACAAAATGTTCCCAACTCCGCAGCAGACACTGATGAGAAGATAAGCGACAGGATGCCCTCGCTCCCGCACTATTTCCGGAGAGGGAGCGGGCAAGGTGAGGGTGGGAGTGCGTGGCGAGCTCCTCTTCCAAACACACAGCAGTTTCGTGGAGGGTTTTATTAGACACTGGGGCCAAGACAAGGGCCGAGAGTATCTGTGACTAATAACCTCGGCGCTCTGCCCTCTGCCCCACTCCTCAAGTATTCTTGGCCTTCTGGGTTGTTTTTCACCGACTAGCGACTTGTGAGCCAGGAATAAACAGCGGCGGCTAAACCGCCCCGGCTGAGGCTGGGCATGAACGTCCCTCCTAAGCACATTTTCTGCCTAAAAAAAAAAAAAAAAAAAAATGCCGCTCCCAGACCAGCATCCACAGTAAGCCCCCAAGGGCTCCTGCCCTGGATAGGTTTCAACGACCAGACCCGGTTCCTACCCCGCGGGGAAGCCGCCCGGCAGCGTGCTCCACCCTGTCCCCCCCTCCCCGCTACCGGCGCACCCGGGCCCAGCAGCCGCGCTCCCGCCCGAGCACTCTGTGTCCACGCGCCCCTGAGGCTGCGCTGATTGGCCGGGCTCCTGGTAAACACGGATCAGGCAGCCAATGGGAGAGCTGTGCACGCGGGCGGCACGAGCCTCCGGACTAGCGCTCTCGTGGTGCAGCTGGGTCTTGGCTGCTATATAGGCAGTTTCCGGCTTTGGCTTAGAAGTCTGTTTTCCTCTGCGGGTAGAGGTGCAGTTCAGTGCTCCTCCAAAACCTTGGGAAAAGAAAGGGAGAAGGATTTTTTCTTTTTTTTTTCTTAAGAAAAGCTCTTGGCACAGCCAGCAGATTAAAACATTTCCAAGCATCTTTTGGAAAGTAAAGATTCCTTTGTGGGCATCTTTTTTTAATTTTGTTTTTAAGTTCCACCTGTTTAAGGACACTTAAAGTGAAATCTTAACTTTCGCTAAAAAGTCCTTGGATTTGGGATTTTTGTCTTGGGCTCTCTCCTTGCGCTGACTCCGGAGCCAGTCGACTCAGCCCAAGCATGGTGATGTTCAAGAAGATTAAGTCTTTCGAGGTGGTCTTTAACGACCCCGAGAAGGTGTACGGCAGCGGGGAGAAGGTGGCCGGTCGAGTGGTCGTGGAGGTGTGTGAAGTCACTCGAGTCAAAGCCCTGAGGATCCTGGCTTGCGGAGTGGCCAAGGTCGTGTGGATGCAGGGCTCGCAACAGTGCAAGCAGAGCCTGGACTACCTGCGCTACGAAGACACGCTGACTCTGGAGGACCAGCCCTCAGGTGAGCACAGCTTCTGGGCAGTCGCTTCAGGAGAGGGAGAGCCGATTCACCTGAAAAAGTGCGTTGAGGCTGTGCTAAATGTTGCAACTCGCCCAGTTTGAGTGGTTTGTAGAATTGGCGTGTTGCTTCCTAATTCTTAGTTTTAATTTGCAAACATACCCTTTCCATCCACCCCGTGATTATCCAGCTGTTTAAAATTTCTGTATACACAAGTAGCTTGTTCTTTGCTTTCCTGGGCCAGCCTTTCAAAACTGTAAAATTAAGTTGCATCAGAACGTAAGAGATAAATGGGTGTGTTAGGTCCCTCTTGTATGTAGTGCGGGCACCCTCATCACACAGATGCATTTCAAGTGTAACGAGAAACCTAATGGCTACCTACTTTTTCTCCCCTTTCAGGTGAGAACGAGATGGTGATCATGAGACCTGGAAACACATATGAGTACAAGTTCAGCTTTGAGCTTCCTGAAGGGTAGGTTATCAGCTAAATGCATCTTTTTGGACTCTTATGTTTCTGAAAAGTCTTCCTACTTCTGTGATCACGTAATGTTCTTGGAAAGCATTTTAAATGGACCTTCTCAACTTTTGTTTTGGACACAGGCCTCTGGGAACATCCTTCAAAGGAAAATACGGTTGTGTAGACTACTGGGTGAAGGCTTTTCTTGATCGCCCAAGCCAGCCAACTCAGGAGACAAAAAAATACTTTGAAGTGATGGAGCTGGTGGATATCAATACCCCAGATTTAATGGTAAGGCTCAATCCAAGTTTGTTTATTTGTTTTTATCTTTTTGAAACAGGGTCTCACTATGCAGTTCAGACTGGCCTTGAGCTCACTTTTTGTAGAGCTCACTGATCCTCCTGCCTCAGCCTCCCAAGTGCTGGGACTACATGTGTGCACCACCATGTCCGGCTCAATCCTAGTTCTGTTGTGTACTTGGTCATGGGATGATGAAGTGTCTTGGGCGATACACTGCATATCTCAAAACACCTTTTCCTCCCTTCTACATAGGCACCAGTGTCTGCTAAAAAGGAGAAGAAAGTTTCTTGCATGTTCATTCCCGATGGACGTGTGTCAGTCTCTGCTCGAATTGACCGAAAAGGATTCTGTGAAGGTAAAAACTTGGTGCTGAAAATGATAGGGAGTGTGGGCTTGGGGATGGCATTAAGGAGGACACAGGGTGGGAGGAGCACAAGGGATGTCCTTGGCTGTACTGTTGGTCAATGCTTTCTTCTCTCTCATTGCTAGGTGATGACATTTCCATCCATGCTGACTTTGAGAATACATGCTCTCGCATTGTGGTCCCCAAAGCAGCCATTGTGGCCCGCCATACTTACCTTGCCAACGGCCAGACCAAGGTGTTCACACAGAAGCTGTCATCAGTGAGAGGCAATCATATTATCTCAGGGACATGCGCATCATGGCGAGGCAAGAGCCTTCGGGTACAGAAGATCAGGCCATCTATTCTGGGCTGCAACATCCTTCGAGTTGAATATTCCTTGCTGGTAAGTTGGTGGTGGTGGCTGTAGGAGAGAAGTTGTTTCCAGTGGTGTTTTCCCCAGGCCTCTCATCTAACAAACTCCTATCTTCCTTTCTAGATCTATGTCAGTGTCCCTGGCTCCAAGAAAGTCATCCTTGACCTACCCCTGGTGATTGGCAGTAGGTCGGGTCTAAGCAGCCGGACGTCCAGCATGGCCAGCAGAGCTAGCTCAGAAATGAGCTGGATAGACCTGAACATCCCTGATACCCCAGAAGGTGAGCCCCACACAATGTCTTTTCCCTCCCTGTGGCCTTACTTACACTTGCAAAATTGTGATGGTTTGGCATTTCTTGGCTACTTATCCCTTTATGTTCTTATTGCAGCTCCTCCTTGTTACATGGATATAATTCCTGAAGATCATCGATTGGAGAGCCCGACCACTCCGCTGCTAGATGACACTGATGGATCTCAAGATAGCCCTATCTTTATGTATGCTCCTGAGTTCAAGTTCATGCCGCCACCCACATACACTGAGGTGAGAGTTGTCATTTTTCTTCATACTTGTCCTAAGCCTTCAGTAAGTGGTTGGCTTGGAGGACCTAAAAGGGAGGTTATTCTTGGTCTTCCCCAAAGTGAGATCACCTCTGCTTTGTTATTTTCAGGTGGACCCCTGCATCCTCAATAACAATGTCCAGTGAGCGTGTGGAAGAAAAGCAGCAGCTGTGCCTACTTGTTTCTTTCCACCTGTCTTGTGGACTCCCACTTTCTTAGAGACACTGAGGTCTCAGCAGTGGGGTATGGGTTCCCCCCAGCCTCAGACTCCCTAATGCAGGCAGTGATCAGCAGGCAGTTCCAGGCCTCAGATGGCATGGACTTGTCATCAGTCAATGCCAATGTTGGGATATAGGAGTGTTTGTTGGATGGGTTTAAAAACACTAGAGAAATTGAGGCCCATTCTATTTTCCCAGATCTTCTTGAAGAAGTAGTTGGAGTTACGACCTGGAGCTTACTTTGTAATTCAGGCTGGTCTTAAACTTGGAGCAGTCCTGCCTCGGTGTCCTGAGTACTGGGATTACAGGTGTGCATCACCACCCCAGACTCCCAGTTTTTAGTTTTTTTGTAAAAGGGAATTACAGATTGTTGAAATAACATCAGACTTCCAATTCTTGTGCCATGTGGAACGGAATCAGTTTAGTGAGCCAAGCAAAAGAGGTTTTTAGAATTGGTGTTTCCCTTTGGTTTTTACACTTACAAGAAAAAAATGTTCCAAGCCTAATTTGGTTTCCACTGTAGAGTGCTTCTCCTGTGGGAAGCTTTTCTGACAGGATTTTTTTTTTCTTTAGAAAATGTAGTTCTACCTGACTTAAAGCAGGAGCAGCTACACTGCACCAAAAGTCTTAAAAGCCGTTTTAGAGCCTTGTTGCACTGTGTTCTGTTGCAGACTTAGATGGGAGAATGTGTTTTCCTTTTTCATGTGGCTCCTTGGAATTGGTTGCAAGGGGATGCTCTCAGCACTTTAGTTCCTATTAGTCTGTTTCTGTGTTATTCTTCCCCATCTCACATATAAGCTGCTAGTCTCCAGGGCTATGCGTAGTGACACAGACGTGTTAGCATGACTTTCAGGGCTTTGTCCCAGTGTGCAGAATTGTATAATTCTGACATCAATCATGTAAAGGGCTACTGCTCTCTGCCTCGCCCACTGTGACTGTACACCGCAGAGGGACTCGAACAAATGCCCTGACACCGTGATCAGAGCCTCCAGACACTGCCATGAGAAACTAGAGGGTACCACAGCCCCTTTCTGCCCAGTGTTAGGAAGGGGGGTGTCAGCCCCTCTTCTTGCTGTAGCCGCTGGCACCTGATCAGCTCGCCTCAGCCAAAGCACTTTGTTCGCTGTCCTGTGTCAGAGCACTGAGCTCCACCCTTCACTGAGAATTTTTACCGCCAGAAAATATATAGGCTGAAGGTGATGGTATCCTTGTTTTTGTATTTTGTGTAACTTTTTGTATGATAAAAACTATATTTTGTACTTAACCAGATGTATTTTCATCCCACATGGGGTATTCTTTGTAAAAAATAAAAATAAAAAAAGTTTTTTAATGGCTAAAAATGTTTGTTCTTGTCTCTGGAATTTATGAGAAGGTATCCTCAAAGGAGCTTCCCCCACTTCACAGTTCCTGTTGCTGAAGACCCCGCTGGGGATCCCCATTAGCCCTCCTATGGGCTCTGGGTATGCAGGCAAGGGCCTGGAGCTGAGGTGACTTCACTGAAGGGTTGTAGTAAATTCCTCTATTGGTCCAGGCTAGCTTTCCACAGCTGTGGCCAACCATTACTACATTCCTTCATTTTTGGAGTTAATGAATTCTTTTTCTTTTTTTTTTTTTTTTTTTTTTTTTTTTTTTTTTTTTTTTTTTTTTTTTTTTTTTTTTTTTTTTTTGTCTTTTTGAGATTTGCTATGCAGTTCAGGCTGACTTGAGCTCACTTTTGTAGCCCAGGCTGGTCTCAAACTCACACTGATCCTCCTGCCTCAGCCTCCTAAGTGCTAGGATTACAGGCATGCACCACCACATCCAGCTGAAGTTAATGAATTCTTGAGTACCAAGAAAAACCACATTTGTGAGAGGATTTGGAGGGCAAGTGTTTCAAATTCCCTTTTCACTACTGATTGAACCCAAGGTCTTTACACTGAGCTACATTCCCAACCCTGAAGTTTTGAGGCAGTTTAGCTAAATTGACAAAATTGGTCTCAAATTTCCCCTCGTTCGCCATGACCCACCCTCCCAGAGCACTGGGATCATGGTATGCGTTACCATTTATAGTATTACATTATTTAGTGGGACCAGGGATTGAACTCAGGATCTTGCACTTAGGCTATTTTAATTTTTGCTGTGTTGGCATCTGAACTTGGGCCTTCAACAGCAATAGGAGGCTGCACCACTGAGCCACACCAGCTCCAAGGGCTCCTTGTTTTTATTTTCGTTTATGTATTTGGTGCAGGGTCTCACTAGGCAGCTCAGACTCAGAGTGATCATTCTGTTTGCAGCCTCCCAAGCACTGAGATTATAGGATTGCACCACCATGGCCTGGACTCCTTATAGCTCATTGAGCCTGGGGTGGGGGGTGGGGAGGAACAGCACAGCATGTGGGACTTGGGGATCAAACCCTGGTCCCTGTGCTTAACCAAAGCAGCAGCTTAATCTGCTGACCTATCTCGCCAGCCCCAGGGTTTCCTTGTTTTAATAGCTTCTTTTTCACTGTCAACATTCCTCCCACTATAAGCCTAGTTTGTGTGCTAAACAGAATAACCATGTAAGCCTTGAGAACATTTCACTCATGAGTATCATATTCTTCGGAGGCAGCTACTCTTCTTTTCTCTTTTTTTTTTTTTTTTTTTTTTTTTTTTTTTTTTTTTTTTTTTTTTTTTTTTTTTTTTTGTCTTTTTGAGACAGGGTCTCACTATGTAGTTCAGCTCACTTGTGTAGCCCAGGCTGGTCTCAAACTCCTACCAATCCTCCTGCCTCAGCTTCTCAAGTGCTGGAATTTAGACATGTGCCACCTCATTGGGCTTGCTTGCTTTTTCTCCACTCCCCTCCTCTCCCACCCCACCCCCTCTCGTTTGGTTTGGCTTCACTATGTAGTACGAAGCTAGCCTTGGATTCCTTTGGCTTTGGAATGTTCACTCCTGCTCTTAACTCTGCATGTCAACCTGATAGCAATGAGGCTTTCAGTGAAATTGTTGGTGTTTTTTTTTTGTTTTTTTTTTGTTTTTTTTTTTCTTTCAGTACCACAGAATGAACTTAAGAGCTTGTGCATGCCAGGCAGGTGCTTGCATTGCTGAGCCCTCTCCTCAGCCCTCCTTTGGCTTTGGGGCATGGCCTTTGAGTGGAGTCCAGGCTTGCCTTCCACTCAGTGGCTCGAACTGCTCTCCAGCGCATGCTCTCCACCCTGCCTCAGCCACACCCCGCCGGCAGCTACCAGCTTTTTCTCTGCAGTTCCTAGCACATATTTTGTCCAAACACATAATCATAACTCAGCAACTGTTTGCTAATTATTATTATTTTTTTTTTTTTGTCTTTTTGAGACAGGGTCTCACTGTGCAGTTCAGGCTGGCCTTGAGCTCACTTTTGTAGCCCAGGTTGGTCTCGAACTCACACTGATCCTCCTGCCTCAGCCTCCCGAGTGCTGGGATTACAGGTGTGCGCCACCACGCCCGGCTTGTTTGCTAATTATTTAACCTGCCCTCATCCTTTAGGATATGCTTAAGCAGCTCCTATTTATTTCTTAAGGGTTTTGGTTGTTTCATTGGTGTTTGTACTAGGAACTGAATCCAGGATCTAAGCTATATCATCAGCCCTTTAAAAAACTTCAATTTTTTTTTTTTTTTTTTTTTTTTTCCTGGTACTAAGGATCAAACTCAGGACCTTCTGCTTACCGGGCAAGTACCTATGCTACTGAGCTATCTCTTTCAGCCCTGAACTTTAATATTTATGTACTTGTGAAACAGGGTCTCATTGTGTAGTTTAGACTGGCTATTGATTTAGTTTTTTATTTTTTTTTTCAGAACTTTTTTTTTTTTTTTTTTTTTTTTTTTTTGGCCGGCTC
>PVJA010021491.1:0-35521 GCA_004027025.1 Myocastor coypus | reverse complement strand
CGCTCTAGAGCGCACTGAGCCAGTGATACTGGGTGTGGTGATGCGCATCTGTAATCCCAGCCATTGGGAGGTACAAACAGGAGGATCACTATGACTCGGTAGTGAGATGCTAAAAAAATAAATAAATAAATTGTAAATCAGGAGGCAAACAGAGGTTGGAGGGAGGGTAGCAGAGTTGGGGAAAACAAGTTCTATAATGTACAAGTACAAATTCTCCATGATGAATGTAATCACTATGTAATCTAAAATGTATCAAAAATGATTTTAAAAAAATCTGTTGGACTATAACATCCATCTTCATTTATTAATCACAAAGTTTATTTTGTAGAATACTCCATCAAGCTTTTCACCCA
This sequence comes from Myocastor coypus, assembly GCA_004027025.1. Lineage (NCBI taxonomy): Eukaryota > Metazoa > Chordata > Mammalia > Rodentia > Myocastoridae > Myocastor > Myocastor coypus. Next base: position 35,168 of record PVJA010021491.1, on the reverse strand, counting down.
TAGTCAGCCTACGAATCAACATCAATAGCAGAAATTCTTCACTGGCTGTGTGGGTCCTGCTTGCAGGTGCTGCATTGGTGGCCTGGTCTTGCACTGCTTTCGGAAAAGCAAGTTGGTGAGGGCAAGCCCGATATGGCTGCTCCTCTGAATTTTATCTTAGCCAAAAGACTGAGAAGTGATCATGGCTGCTCCAGTGAAGGCTTTGTGGGCAACAGAGATCTAGGACACCTAGGAGGCTTGGGCTGCTGCCCTCACTGGCTCTGCCCACCAGCACAGTTCTACCTTTAGCTAGCACCTATGCCCACACCTCAGCTCCAGACTCTGATGCTGAGGCAATGCCTCTTTCATAACCATCCTGGGTGGAGAAGGAGCCTGAGTGCCCCACCTGCTCTGAGAGGCCTACGTCAGCTCAAGAAGAGAAGGATGGACAGGGAGGAGGGAAGAGATATGGATGGAGGTGGGAAGGGGCGAGGGGCATTCTAAGCCACCTCAGAGGATCCACATGCTCCAGTACTGTGCACTCTGCCAAGTTCCCCAAGAAACACTTGGCCAACTCTGGTTCTGTGTTGCACTTCTAAGGGCTTCTTGCTGCTGTTGTTTTGGTTGATTGGTTGGTTTGCTAACCATGCCAGTGATAAAAACCCATGAGAAGTGTAAGTAAATATTGTTGAGGTTATGGACAAATCCTTTCAGTGTGCATGTTTTCCTCAAAGTACTTATTTTCCAATCCCCCTGATAGTAATGCTTAAAACATCTAACACAAAAAGAGTAAGTATCATGGCAAAGGATGGCCTCACTGTGATGGGTCTGCCCCTTACGAAAGTTGGCCAAGTCATCATAGCAGTGAACCAATATGGGGTGGGAGTCGTAAGCCAATAGTATGTTGCTCCTAGACTAACTTCCATCTTCTTCCCCCTGATTAATCTCAAACTTCCACTTTTTTACCCTCATACACCAAGCCTTCCCCAGTTGGTGCTTATTAGGATACTATACCACACATAAAAGCTCCACCGCCCAACTCAGGCCAATAAATTCATGGTCTCCCTGCCATCTCCCCAAAGGTTCTTGCTTTTCAGCAGCCCTCCCACAGCAAGTGATACAGGATTCATTTAGCTCTGAGTGGCCACTTCCTCCAACAATGAGCCCCCCACCTCATTCCTGCCTTTGCCATTGCCAGCCAACACTGATCCACCTCAATTCTCACAGGTGAGGTGCCTCTCACTTTGGGAGTCGCTGCCTTGTTTTCTCATTGTCTCTTGTAAATTGTAGGCCTACATCAGGACTTCCCTTATCCTTAGGGTGACATTCCCTCTGTTCTGGATCACAACCCATGGAGGCTAATGGACATTTCTCTGTCACATCTCTAAAAAGAGTGATGACTCTTGGGGTTGTGAACTGGCTTTCACTATCTCACCTTTAATTTGCTCATTATGAGAAATACTTCTTCCCAAACCCAAAAGAACTCATCATTCCAATATCTCCTAAGAAACTTAAAAACCCTCAGCTCCAGGAGACCTAAGCCCAAACAATTAATCTTCTACTACTAGATGGTTTGATCCAATATAAACTTGATAATGGCAACCACTGGCCCAAAAAGTGTAGTTTTGATTTTAATACCCTCTGGGACCTGCACAACTTCTGGTATTGCAATGAAAAATAGACAGAGATCCTCTATGTATGGGTCTTTATTACTGTCAGGGCACTCCCCTCCCTCCTTCAGGTATGTTCTTTCTGCTTTTGCTCTTCCATACCCACAAGCCATCCTCTTCAATCTCCTCAGGCAGATCCCCTGCATCATCCCCTACTCACCCCTCACATTTCATTGCCTCCAACTCCTGTTCTTCCTCCTTTTTTTTCCACCACCTCCTCCTCCTCTTCCTCCTCTATATTTGGTCTCACCCTGCATACCCCCACCATCTTGCAGCCAGTTTTTCCCTATTCTCTTTTACTCTGCTACCACTTTCTCAGCCCTAACCTCTTCTCCCTCTCTGGAAACAGACTGCTCCTGAGAGGCTAATTCATATTCATGTCCCTTTCACACACTCTGGTCTATCCCATATTTCTCACCAGTTGGGTTCCTTCTCTGGTGATCCCTACAACTATATAAAAGAGCTCCAATTCATTATTACTTCCTATGATCTCCACTTTAAGGATCTGTGTTATCCTCATCTCTACCTTGTCCTCTTAACAAAAGATCCAGCTCTGGCAAGCCACTCCAGCAAAAGTGGATCAGAGATACCACACCAACCCTAACCATCCTCTAGGCACAGCTGATCTGACTATCAAGGGCCCAGTGGCTCAGCCCACATGGCCACTATGGCTAACTACCTGGTTACAGAACTTAGGAAATTTTCACACAAGGCCACCAATTACCATAAACTATGAATTAAGCCAGTTCCCTGATGAAAATCCCACTGAATTCCTTTCTCACCTTACTGTTACCTTAACCAAATACACCATTGTTGACCCTTGATGCCCTAAGGGAATGACCTTTATCAACTCCGACTTCATTTCCCAATCTGCTCCTGGCATCCATACCAAACTTAAAAAGACCGATCTTGGCCCTCAGACCTCACAGAGAAATCTACTTAATCTGGCCTTCAATGTCTTTAACAATGAAAAACAGTTAAAATAGGATAAAGAATAGCACTTTAAACCTAAATGAAATTCTTGGCTACAGCACTCAGGGACCCTATCAAAGCCCAAACTAAACAACATGGCAACACCTGAGGCCCTCCTAGAGCATGTTTCAAGTACAGCAAAGAAAGACACTGGGCATGAGCCTGCCCCAACCCACAGCCACCACTGGGACTTTGTCCCATATGCAAGCTAAAGGGTCACTGAAAGTAAGATGGCCCTATCCACCAGAGAGTAGGTAAAGTCACCCGTGTCCTCACAGGAGATCTCACTGCAGCTGCAAGGTTCATCACTAGCTGACCCGTTTGCTTGGTCCTGCTGCTGAAAGAGATTAGTGGGGCTTGTGATCCACAGCCCCCATTGAGGTATCTTTGTCTGAGCCTTGAGTCTTTCTGCACAGCTCAGGTGAGGCACTCTCTGCTTATTGACATGGGGGCAATATATACTGTACTTCCTGAGTTTTCAGGCTACAGCATTTAAGCTACAGTTGTGGGAATTTACAGCCAACCTATACAACCCCTCCATATAGGACCTCAAAGATGCCTCTCCTGCCAACTTCCCACACTTCTTTACTCATAGTTTTGTCATCCAAATTTGCCCCAGATCCTTGTTGGGTAGGGATCTCCTCCAGAAACTCCACTTCCCTTGACTATTTCCTCGATTAGACACCGCTAGTCCCACTTGTGCCACCCACACTACCCTCGTACTAATTCTCCTTAAAATCTTTTAGTTTTTTTTCCTGTGTTCTTCAATATTTAATAGCCCCCAAACAATAATGGGGACTTAAACCCATAATCCAACATCACCTAGCCAATGGTTTTCTTAAAACTGTCCATGCACTTTATAATATCCTTATTCTCCAAGTACTCAAGCCTGATGACTTCTATCATTTAGTTCAAAATATCAAGGTTATCAACAATGTGGTTACACCAAGCCACTCAGTGGTACAAACCCCTACACCATGCTGTCTCATACTCCTCCTGCTACTACACTGTCTAAGGTCCTAGACCTCAAAGATGCCTTCTTCGCTATGCACCTACACCCTGACTGTAAGGACCTCTTCACCTTCACATGGACAGACCCATATAGTCTCCATTCCCTACAGCTCACATGTCGGTCCTGCCTCAGGGGTTCTGGAGTATTATTCACTTCTTTAGCCAGGCCCAGGCTACTGATCTGGCAATGCTCAGTCTTAAGCCTAGTGATCTCCTCCAGTATAGATGATCTTCTGTTTCCCTTCCCATAATCTAACCATACAACATACATCTATCCTTCTCAACTTTCTCTTAGGTCATGGATATAGGGTTTCACTTTCCAAAGCTCAAATAGTTTCAACAAAGGTCAAATATCTAGGACTTAATCTCACTCCCACTACTGGATTGATAACTTCCAATCCCAAAGCACTTCTTTGCAACCTCTAAGGGTCTACTAAAAAAAAAAAAGCAACAAATCCTGTCCTTCCTTAGTCTATCTAACTTCTTTTGCCTTTGGATTCCTCATTTGGCTTCCCTGCTATCAAGCATCCAAGGGCTCCTCGTCAGAACTTCTCAACTCTACTACTTATGTACATCCTTTTACAAGCTACAAGAGGCCCTCTTCTTGTTTTAATCTTTTATTTATTTGGTACAGGATCTCAATACACAGCTCACTTATAGTAATTTGCTTCTCTCAGTCTCCCCAGTGCTTAGATTACAGGCATGTGCCACCACACCCAGTTTCAGTGACTGGAATGGCATGCCTGGGGTTCAGGGGCTGACACAGTATGTGCTATAATGGACCGAACCCAGGTTCTTGTGCTTGCTAGGCAGGAATTTAGCCTGCAGAGCTATCTCCCCAGCCACAGAGGCACTCTTAAAAGCCCTGGCTCTCACTCCCATACCTCACCTAACTCTTTACTTTATACACTACCTCTCAAAAAAAAAAAAAAAAATTGGGGAGACTTCATTTCAAGCAGTAGCACACCTATCAAAACAGCTAGATTAACGCAGTATGTGGTTGGGCTCCTTGACTTCAGGCCCTTGCAGCAGCAGCCACACTAACACAGGAGGCAAAAACAAAAGTTCACTCTAAGACAGCCAGTCACAGTACACTCAACTCATTGCCTTAATGAGCTCATCTCCTCACCCTAACAACTCCTTCCCACTGACAACAGATTCATCTGGTGCTCATGCCGGACCCTTCCACCACTATCTCCACTAGCAGTCCCTTCAACCTGGCCACCTGGCTCCGCACCTCTGGTGAGGCTTTTCACAACTACACTGAAGTCTTAAAGATGGCCACTAACTGTCTTTCCTCCATTAATAGTGTTCCTCTCCCCACAGCCTCTGACACATGGTTCATAGATGGCAACTCAACCAACATAGACACTTTAAAAAGGGCAGGAAATACCATAATCAGGAGGACCAGGGCAATCGAGGCAAGCCCACTGGCACCAGAGACATTTTCTCTAAAGGTAGAATTTATTGCTCTCACACGGGCCTGACACTAGCCAAAGACAAAATCATCAATAAGTACATTTATCCAAAATGCACATTTAATATCCTTGATTCCTATGCTGCATCTGGTGAGAAAGAGGGTTAATCAGCACTCCAAGAGCTCCTATCACCAATGCCCCCATCATTCTACAACCTTCTAGAAACAGCACAACTTCTGAAGCAGGTAGAATTCATTTGATGTAGAGAACACCAGTCACCATCAGACCCCATTTCTCAGGGCAATACCTTTGTTGACACATAAGCCAAGATAGCTATGCAACAACCATCCTCTCTCCCTAGGGTCCCAAACATTCTACCCTCACCTCAATACTGACCTAAACAGCTCCAATTATTCTAGAAACCAAACTAGAGCCAGATAGATTTTTCCTCAGAAAAATTAAAGCTTCTCCCACATCAACAGGACTTAACCACACCACTGACTCACACCACTACTTTCATTGGACACTCAGGCTCTATATTAACTCCCATCACTACTCATCCCTCCATAAAAACCATTATTTGCCAAGTCATGCAAATTTGCCACCTCTATGCCAAGGACAACTGCCTCCTTTGCCAACTCATCAACTTCATGGACACACTCTAGGTGAAGGTTTTCAGATATATTTTACATACATGCCTCATCATAAGACCTGTAAACATCTTATTACCTTTCTATGTACTTTATCAAGAGATAAAGACAGTGAAAACAGTTTCTAAAACTTTTACACAAGAGATTATCCCCTGATTTGGTTTTCCTCAATCTATTCAGTCTAATTATGAAGCAGCTTTTATCTCTCAGGTTAACAAACAAGTATCCTCAAGTGTAAACATTACATGGCATCCATACATACTATACCATCCACAATCCTCTGAAAAAGTAGAAAATAAAAATAGTTTTTTAGAAACATGCCTCACAAAACTTATTCTAGAACTAAGCATGCCATGCCTCAGCTTCTTCACTTTAGCCCTAGCTCAACTTAGGGCACTTCCAAGGGCACCCACTTTTCTAAGTCCCTTTGAGCTTATATATGGTAGATCATTCCTGCTTCAGTTTTCCTACCTCATTAAACTTTCCTCCCATTGCTGACTATATACCAACCCTCTCCTTCCTCCAATACCTTTGAGACAGCATGGCAAGCTCTGCCTTCCATAACTAATAGATAATCCTCAACCAAAACCCCCTTTAACTCCTGAAGATTTACTATATTTCAAATCTTTTAAGCTTACAGGAGTGAAGCCCAAGTGACCTCATATGGTCATCCTCACAACAGAAACAGCAGTTAAGGTTGCTGGTCTTCCTTCCTGGTTCCACATTACACAGGTTAAGCAGTATACCCCTAACCCAAACACCTCCATTACCAAACTCTCACTCCCAGAGAGGTCATCAAATCTTCTCTCCCCTACCCATCTCTACCTCACCAAATGTCTCTAAAACTTCCAGGTAACCTTATGCTTTGCTTTCCTTTCTGTTCCTGATGCCCTACTTCCTGCTATTTCTCACATTTATCCGTGGGCTCTGGGCTGTCTGCCCAGAGACTTTGATGTGTCACACAAGATTGCTTTCCTAAAGAGAGAGAGAGAGAGAGAGAGAGAGAGAGAGAGAGAGAGTGCTTTCCTAGTCTTATACTGGGTGGCAATCTTTGGAACCACTGCTCTTCTCATTCTGCCCTTACCCTCACATCACCAGGGATGATGAGGTACTCTAGATTCCTGTTAGCGTTTGTGCTCAGGTTTCTTTTTCCCTCCCAACAACTTTAACAACAAATTTCACATTTAAACTCCTCAAGCTCAAGCCGGGCGTGGTGGCGCACGCCTGTGAGGCAGGAGGATCGGTGCGAGTTCGAGACCAGCCTGGGCTACAAAAGTGAGCTCAAGGCCAGCCTGAACTGCATAGTGAGACCCTGTCTCAAAAAGACAAAAACAACAACAACAACAAAAAAAAAAAAAACTCAAGTTCAAACAACATGATACCCAAGTGATAAACCCCACTTATGTTGCAGAAACTAACTACCATTCCTTTACTTTTCTTTTCCCTTTCTGCCTACTTCTACCACTGAAGTAGCTTTTTCCTGACCTAAAGACTTACAAGCACTTTTGCCTTCATGATCCTTCATACTGGAAAAAATCACTGGATCTGTAAACATGTATACAAAGATGTAAAAGATGCCTACTGTCTCCTGCAAGCCCCTGGATTCTACCTTGCCCTGCCTATGGGGAAGGATGTGCTGACATTTCAAGCTTCTAATGTCTCTACTGGAGATGCAAAACTATAGGGTTCCATAATGGTGTCCATTGAACTAATAAAGATCCACACGTCTCCCTCAAGATGAGAGATCACATACCTCTTCCATTCTTTAACTGGTGTTTGGCAGCTCAGTGTCACCATCAGAACCATCACCATGATGTCTGGGCTATGAGGGTCACCTGAGGAGGCTGTTTCTGTAGCCCTAATAGAGCTAACCTTCCTGGGTTCTTTCTTAAACTGTTTCACATTTTAATATTTTAGTGCTTCTCAAACCACTCACCATATTGCCCACTACTTCACCAGCTCTTCAAATCCCTCCTTGAAGCATACCACAACTCCTAAATAATATTTTCTAATTCATTCAAAATTACATCTTCAGGGACAGGAAGATGGCTCAGTAGAATAAGCATTTGCCTAAGGTCCTGAGTTCAATCCCTGGTACTGAAACAAAACAAAAACCTACATCTTCACTACAGGCACCACCAATTTTTCTGACTTTGGCTCTGCCTGTCTTTCCAACAAGATCTGTACAAAGCCTGCTACCCCATGACCTTCCATGACCTTGGAAATCTTTTCTCTCCTAGCTGATACTAAGGGAAAAAATGTTGAGCCTTAGGCCTGACATCTCAGTATTACTGGCCAAAAAGCCTCCCTAACATTCAGTATCCTGACTCTTCTCCCCAATCCACCCCTCAAGTGGGAGCTCTAAACTCATGCACTCATTTCCTCCCAGGTCCCAACATCTCAAATGCCCTCTTTTCTCCCCATGGACTTTTCCTTTGTTGTCTGGGAGCTTTTACCTTCCTCCCACCTACCTGGCAAGGCTCCTGTACTCTGGCCATTGTGACCCTATGTCTCCCTAATCACTAAGGATGAAGTCATTATACAACTTCAAAACATGTCTCAACAGTCTCATGCGGCAGCCCCCATGGTTCCAGTCCTGGTGGGCTTGTCTCTTTTCAGCCATTGGTGCTGGTTTGGGGGGAGAGGTTAGCATGGCCCACTACTTCTACTCTACGCTTTCTGTCAATGTGTATCTGTTTACAAGGTTACAGCATCTATCAACTTTCTCAAAATCCAAGTCAACTCACTGGTAGCAGTAGTCCTCCAAAACCATTGAGCTCCTGATGCCCTTATAGCAGAAAAAAATGTTGATACTTTATAAATCAGTGAGGTATTGGCAAAGAGGTACAAAAGCTTCAAGATTTGGCTGCCAACATACACAAAAGGTCGGCTGTCTCCTCTTCCTAGTCTTCTTCTGGGCACACGTGGGGACAGTGGGTTCTTGTGATCTTTCCTGTTCTAGGTCCTCTTGCCATAATCATTCTCTTGTTGCTCATAGCATCTTATCTTTTAAAAAATTTTTCAAGATTTCTCCAGCCCAGTACACAAGCTTTCACCACCAAAAAGCTCCTTGTCCTGGCTGAGACTACTGGCACCAGCTTCCACATGGCCCTGATTCATCACCCTGACAAACACCCCAGGCCCTACCAAGACACCCCGTGCCAGCAGGAAGTGTCCTTGAAAGAGAGCTTGACCCTTTTAAAAACAAGAAGACAGGAATGATGGCTCTGCACCCATACGACAGTCTACTAGGTCATCGTGGCAGCAAGCCAATATTGGATGGGGATCCTAAACCAAAAATATGCTGCTCTTAGACTTTTGTCTTCTTCCCCCTGGTTAACTTTAACTTCTTCTTCTTGTTTTTCACATGCACCAAGCCTTCCAAAATCTCCCAAAATACTAACCATGCAAGCCTCACTCCCACCCTGGCCCAATAAATACTTTGTCTCCTTGCCTCCTTCCCAAGGGCCCTAACTTGTCTCAGGCAGCTCTCCCAAACCAAGTGATACCTCTCCCCTACTTCTTATTTGCACCAGATGAAGGAAACTTACACACTTTGCTGAGGAGAACTCACAGAAGAATGCAGATAGAGGCAGAATTTTAATTAGAATTTCCATTCTACATAGAATAGAATTTGGTAGGGTGTTCTTTTGAGACAGGATCTTGCTATGTAGTTCATGCTGGCCTTGATCTCTTGTCATTCTTCCTATCTCAGCCTTCCAAGTGCTGAGAAAACAAGTGTGTGCCATCATATTTGGCTTGATTCAAATTTTTAAAAGCGTGTTTAGTACAGGGTTTATAGGGCTTCATAGCACAAATCAGACTTATAGTGATCTTCCTGTTTTTCAGCCTCGCAAGCACTAGGATGCATGCCACCACGCCCAGTCTCAATTGCCATTTTAGTGCACCCCGGGGTCAGGGACAGCATGGCAGGCTGGGGATAGGACTCCGGTCCCCACATCTACCATACAGGTGCTTTAATCCACTGAGCTATCTGGCCAGCCCTTTGATTTAATTTTTAATTAGAATTTTTGAAGTTTGTGTTTGTAAATAAGAAAAAAGATGTTAATTATAGATTTTGCTTTTTTATCACAAATGAAAAGGCAAAGGGAAGAGATAATTCCACAGAAGTCACCTGAAAGAATTTTAAACTCAGTACCAGTAGCCCCATATTCCACAAGGAGAGAGCAGCCTGATCCCAGCCCTTCTTGCAATACTGGCCCTGGGGAGAATGGTCATTGCACCACAAGTCAGTGACATCCCAGGTTTGTGGGACTCTGGCAGAGTTCAGGTAAAAGGAATTTTCTCAGCAGGTTAGAATGGAGAAGTCTGCATATAAATGGTGGAACCAGGATCACCTCCAGCTGTGACAGCCTCTGTGGTACAGGTTTGTGTGTGAGCATGCAGCAGCACTGGCAGCCCCTGACACACACCTGCACAGATCTGGGCTCCTCCAGGGCAGCCTGCTGCCTCCTGATGGATTCAGCCCACAAATGCTTTTGGCAGGAGCCCTCACCTCCCGGACTCTTGGTTCCTTCTCTGAAATGAGGGAAATAGGGCCAGGGATATAGCTCAGGGGCACGAGACTGCCTGACAAGCACTTGGTCCTGAGTTTATTTCCTGGGTACAAAAAAAAAAAAAAAGAGAAGGGAGGAGGAAGAAGAAGAGGAGGAAGAGAAGAGGAAGAAGAAGAAGAAGAACAACAACAACAACAACAAGGAGAAGAGGAAGAAGGAGGAGAAGAAGAAGAAGAAGAAGAAGAAGAAGAAGAAGAAGAAGAAGAAGAAGAAGAAGAAGAAGAAGAAGAAGAAGAAGAAGAAGAAGAAGAAGGAGAAGAAACAAGAACAAGATGAAGAGCAAGAAGGACAAGAACAAGAAGAATAAGATGAAGAACAAGAACAAGAAGTGAAATGAAATGAGAAAAATGATCTATAACTTGTTACTACTTCTTCCAGATCCAACAACTAAGAGAAGAGGTAACACAGTAGCTCTACAGTGACCATAAACACTGCAGTAAATCTGTGCCTGGCAGTCATGAAATTTGTCTGCTTTGTGACCTTTGAGTAAAAACATCCACTAGATGATCCAGCCATTCGATCTCAAGCTACTTAACTCGGGAAAAATAAAAATATACGTCCACATGAATCTTAATTCATTCCATCAAGGGATGAATGAATACACAAAACTTAATGGATGATTGTGTAGCCATAAAAAGCAGCAGGCATTGTATAGAGGATCTCTCTGTACTGAATGGAAGAAGTGTGACTGAGAGGACACTCAGAAAACACAACAGGAGCCTCTCCCCTGGTGTCCACTGCTGTACCATCTATTTGAGTGGCACCTTGGAGTTCCAGACCAGGGCCTTTGGTATGCACACTAGATAAGTTCCACTGCACAACACCCCAGACCTATCTACTTAAAATAGTATCACTTACATGTAAGTTATTTCTCAATCAAGTGAATAGTGGAAATTTTTAGTACACTGCTTCTTATTAACTCTGAGGCTTGAACATAATGAGTGGAGGACAAATTGGGGGCTAAATGTTAAAGAATGTTGATGAATCCACATTGGAGCTATCCTGGAACACACTCTGGGGCCTGGGTAGCCTGAGTGGCTTTAGGAAAGGAACTACTCCTGTGGTCTGTGTGCAGCCACTGAATCACTCAGTGGGCCCTGGACCAGACCATCTTTCTCACTCAAGCTAAGGTGAATGCCCATAGTCCTCTGAACTTCAGAGGAGCTGGCCACAATGGTGGTAGCAGCAGCTTTTTCAGTGAGCCCAGCCAGGACCTGTGTCATCAGCTGCTCTGTTGGCCTCCTTGGTAAATGCTATTCTAGTTTGTGACTGTGTTGTTCAGAAACAGAAGACCAAACAGCACATATTTGTGTCAGTGACAACTGGAGCAGCCTGATTTACTGTTGGGAGCCACAAAAGTTAGAAAATTGGTCAAATGTTTGAAAGCAGGACTAGGCCTCAGTGGCTTAAGCAGACAAATCCTGAGATAAGCATCCTGACTGGTTAATGTCAGCTGGTAGTCACTAGGCAATGTTGTGTCACATATCGCTAACTTTGTAAAGGTATAAATAAGTGTCCAGCAGAACCAGCCCAGGCCTGGTGGTGTGTGAGTGAGATCTCTGCTCTGAAACTAGCAGATCCCATCTAGACCCAGCCTAGATCTGGAAGTGGGTAAATAAGAGACCTTTGCTCTGTGACTACCAGGTCCTGTCCAGACCCAGCCCAGACCCAGCTTGGACATGGGATTTACTTTCATAGGCTGCAGAAGAAAAAAAAACAGCACAGCAGCCAGACCCAAGCTAGGCACATCTGGACAAGTTCAAACTTGGTAGATCCAGATCCATTAAGCTGAGACACTTTGATATATTTAAAAATACGAGAGTGTCTTCTCTCATTTTCTCTTAATATACAGAGGGGGCAATAGGTAACCAGGTGAACTAGTCTGCCTGGAAGGCCCCAGGTACCTCAAGGGGAGGTGACCAGACAGAACTTAGGGGAACTAAATTAAATACAATTCCCAATTTAATACCTGCTTAGCTACACAGAAATAATGTTTATTCTTACTGTGTAAAACACAAATCCATTAGTAACAAAAGTTTGTCAACTGCTAAAATTCACTACCTATTGTTAGTGTTCCTAACTATAGTTCTGTAAATATGAAACTATATCTGCCTTAACCATATAATCTCTCTTGGAGTGAATTTGATAAGTGTTAAGGATATAACTGCACCAAAGCTCTACAAACGTCAGAGGACAGTGCTATCTATACAAAATGACAAAGAGAAGGAGCAAAATGCAATGTCAGTACCCAAGCCCACCTAGAGCAAATGCAAGAGACACTATCAGAGAAGGAAGTGGGACTCACTCAGCTGAAATTTCTGAGTTAATAGCATCTGAACTAAAAAAAAAAAAATCCTGCAAAAAGGTATAGAGGAAGTCAGATCAGAAATAATCTCTGATGTAATACCACCATTGTTAAATCTTTGTCCTTGCTTTGAAATTCTGTACTACATGTACTCTTGCTTGTTACTCTACTTATATCTTTGTTTCTGCTATTTTTACTCTTTAAATATTTTTAAATATATTTTTTAATTTATTTCTCTTAAACCTCATTTATTTGTGTTATGGCTGGCTCAGCCTGCCCTGGGGTGGGAGTGCTCAGCATGTGGTGCCAGGGATCAAGGAGTGGTTGCAGCGCTTGCCTTAACTTTCTTCTGCAGGCACTTTAGACCACTGAGCCATCGCACTGGCCCTAAAATAAAATTTTAAATATTCAAAAAAGAAATCATCTCTGAAGTAGAAAAAGAAAGGATAACAATAATGAAAGAATTGATAACTGCTATAAGAGAAGACAGATAAAAATTAGAGGAGAATAGAAAAATGATAGAATCCTTGAAGGAGCAATATAGGAAAGAAATAGATCACATGAAACAGTTTCAAAGAGAAATACAGGAAAATAAAATCGTTGATCACAAGCTGGCAAAACTGGGGCCCGGCAGGATGGCTTAGTGGTCTAAAGCGCCTGCTTGGGAAAGCTTGTGCGGCTTCAGGGACTGCGGTTCGATCCCCGGCACCACATGCTGCGCCAGCCCTGCCCTCAGGGTGGGCTGAGCCAGCCATGAAAATGAGTGAATAAACAAACAAAGGTTCTGAAACAAGAAAAATAAAATAAAATAAAAAAACAAGCTGGCAAAACTATTTGAATGAAAGTAAAGATAGAGTTTCACATCTTGAAGACACTGTCACCACTAGTGGAAACATAAGAAAGAATCTCTTAAAAAATAACTAGGATGCAGGAAAAAGTAATTCAACATCTGCAAGATGATACAAAGATGAACAACATGAGACTAATAGGCATCAATGAGAAAGGAGTCAATACAAATGATATCATAAGAATATGGACAAAAATAATAGCAGAAAACTTCCGAAGTAAGGGAAAACAATCTGGCATTCACACAATTGCAGCATACAAAACTCCAAATAACATCAACCCAATTAAAACACACCCAGACATATAATAGTCAAGATCCCAGAAAAACAGCACAAGAAGATACTAAAAGCCACTAGAGAAGTGGTTCTCAACCTTTGTAATGCTGTGACCCCGCAATACAGTTCCTCATGTTGCGGTGATCCCAAATGAAAAAATAATTTTGGTGGCTACTTCAAAACTGTAATTTTGCTACAGTTATGATTCGGAATGGCTTTAGGCAACCCCTGTGTTTTGGTCATTCGACCCCCGCCAGGGTCGCGACCCACAGGTTGAGAACCGCCTGGCTAGAGAAAAGAAACAGATCACATTTAAAGGAAAACTCATCAGAATAATGGCAGACTTCTCTTCACAAACCATGACATCAAGAAGAGCATGGAGCAGAGTACTTCAAGTCTTCCATGAAAATAAATTTCAGCCCAGACTGCCATACCCTACAAAACTCTCAAGTTTGATGAAGTTAAACACTTCCACATCAAAGAATAGATAATTTCATGGTAACAAAGCCAAGCCTACACAAACTACTAAAAGGTATTCTATACAGGGACCAAAATGACCAGGACTCCATAAATGTGAATGGAAAGAACCCACTAAATAGGGCAAACAAACACAGAAGAAAAGGGGTAAACAATAGCAGGTAAATAACATGTCAATCATAAACCAATACATCTCAATTATAACCATCAATGTAAGTGGACTCAATTCACTGACTAAAAGATATAGACTAGCACAATGGATCAGGAAGCAATATCCAACAATGTGTAGTATACAAGAAATACACTTAACTGTTAAAGAAATTTATAGCTTGAAAGTCAAAGGATGGAAAACAATACTACATGTCCAAGCACCTCAGAAAAAAAGTCAGGGTAGCAATCCTGTTTGTAGACATTCTCAATTTCAAACCAAGAATGATCAAATGAAATAAAGAGGCCACTACTTATTGGTTAGGGGTAAAATTCAAGAAGAAGAGGTAACACTCATAAATAATGTATGCACTGAACATGGGAGCACCCAGCTATATAAGACAAATTTTAATAGACACGAAAACTTTAATATCAAATACTACAATCTTAACAGGAGACCTTAACATCCCCTTATGCCAAAAAGATAAGTCAAGCAGACAAAAATGTTCAAAGAAGTAGCAGAACTGAACTGCAACTTGGAACAACTGGGCTTAATGGACATATACAGAGTGTTCCACCCAACTACTTTTGTTTTGTTTTGTTTTGTTTTTTGATTTTATTTTTTTGTCTTTTTGAGACAGGATCTCGCTATGCAGTTGAGGCTGGCCTTGAGCTCACTTTTGTAGCCCAGGCTGGTCTCCAACTCGCACCAATCCTCCTGACTCAGCCTCCCGAGTGCTGGGATAACAGGCGTGAGCCACCACGCCCGGCAACTTTTGAATATACATTTTTTTCAGCTGCACATGGGACATTTGCTAAAATAGACCACATACTAGTACATAGGACATGCTTAAGCATATGCAAGGAAATAGAAATTATCCCATGCATATGAACTGACCAAACTGCAATGAAACTGGGAGTGCTATGAGAACTTCTCATATTTGGGTTAACTTATGCAACAAAGATATATTGTGCCCCAAACAGTTCATAACAACCATTCTTGATATTCAGATTTTATTTGGTAATATTAATTGGTTCCATCTGGATTTTGGGATAATTTCTCTGGTGTGACTGTTATTGTCCTTCAGATAGGTTAAATTAATTTACTTTTTTCATAGATAGGTCATATAGGTTAAAAGAAGCTATGTATGGCTTCCTCTTCCAAAATATAGGATACAGGCTTCTCACCATAAAGTCAAAATTCAACTATGAAAACAAAAGGGAGAAATAATCTCTGCAACTTCACTTTAATATACACTATTAAATCTTTAAATTCTACAAAAATGGAAGTACAGCAGCAAAAAGACAATTCCATCAGGTAAGAGGAAAAAAAAAAAAAAAGACTAGGGAGGATCCTTTAGAGAGATCTCTATACTGGACATTGGAAAGGACTCTGTCCACGACTAACCTGGGGAAAGAGGGTATGCTTGTGTTTTTTCCAGAGGATGCTAAATGACCTATTTGGATTTCAGAGTGTGCTATAAGGCTGTACCATGAAACCAGACATGGAGAAGATGTTAACAGCAATGAGGCTAGATCCAGCCTGGGGCTTATTGAAATCAAAAACCAAATGGAAATCTAAGGTCTAAATAAGTGATAAAATATATAGAAATAACTGAGCTAAATTTTAATAGTATTAAGACAAAAACACAATTGGGGCCCGGCGGGATGGCTTGGTGGTCTAAAGCACCTGCTTGGGAAAGCTTGCCTGGCTTCAGGGACCGCGGTTCGATCCCTGGCACCACATGCTGCGCCAGTCCTGCCCTCGGGGCAGGCTGAGCCGGCCATAAAAATGAGTGAATAAACAAATAAAGGTTCTGAAACAAGAAAAAAATAAATAAATAAATTTTAAAAAAGACAAAAACACAATATATGTATATACATTATAGATAAAAATTTTATTGCTTCTAAATTTTTATAAGAAATCTCTGCTAATTGTCAATAAAATTGACAATATATGTATATACATTATAGATAAAAATTTTATTGCTTCTAAATTTTTATAAGAAATCTCTGCTAATTGACAATAAAATCTGACTAGTCCATTTATAATTAAAAATTTCTAAAAATTTTAATAGTGTTACTATGTCCTTTGAGTGGGAATATATTCCTTCTAAATTTTTATAAGAAATCTCTGCTAATTGACAAATAAAAAAAATCTGACTAGTCCATTTATAATTAAAAATTTCTAAAAATTTTAATAATGTTACTATGTCATTTGGGTGGGAGTATATCTTTGAGTGTACTTTTCATTTTATAAAGATGTATGTTTGTGTGCTCTGTGTATTTGTTTATGTGTATGCCATTCTGTGAACAGCTGTTCTTTTTTCTTTTTTGATCATTTGTTCATAATAAAATTTGGCATATAGACTTAAAAGCATGTTTTCTCCTAAGTTACTGGCGGGTCTAAGTGATACCAAAGTCAAACTGGTTCATATACAGTTTATTTAGAGGTTTAAACTAATTAAGCACAAATTCCTTAGAGTGGGGAGGAATTATTAGAGGGGAGTCCAATTGATGAATAAGAGGTATGGCAACCTTTTGTTCATTAATGAGGAGCTCCCAATAATCCCTACAGTCTCCTAGGAGACACCTTCAATAAATTGATCATTGTTTAAAAGATAGTTTTTCAGAAAAAAATTTACAATAATATTTTCTCTTAAAAGATGCTTTTGGTATGAAACTCAATTAAGAAACAAAGGTTTTTATATGTGTATAGTAATTCATCATTGTTAATCTCACAATGTGTTAAGTGTACTCATGATTCCAAGTGTACAGGTCTTCCAAAATGTAAAAGAGATATGCTTATTGTGATAAGATTTCCCCTCAGATGCAAACTTCCACCTTTAACAAAAAATTTGTGATCTATATCCTAACTAATTAGGTGAAAATTTCTTATGTATTACATAGAGATGATTGGTTAAGAGTTATGTCAAAACAAAAATTTAAGTATGCCACAAAATGTCATCATTGCTACAATGTTGTATATGGTCTTCAGCTTTAAATTTCAGTGTAAAAATATGTAACTTTTTATTTGTTAACATTCTATAGGGATTTAAATGTTAGAACATTCATGGCCATTAGAAAGTAACAGTCCCATTTTATGTCTATGGTATTTGATATTCAGATAGAGGGTAATGTTATTAAGCTTCACTTCTGGATGCTTAACAACTGTTTGGAGACCAAATATCAGAGATATTGGTGGGCTAAAAGGTTAGTCAATAGTTTTGCACTAGCCCTTCAAGATCTATAAGGATTCAGGGTTCAAGAGAGCCTCTGCTGTGACATCCTAGAACTTAGCTGAGATATGAATTTTCTTTTTCTTTTTTTTTCTGCTTCAAATATTTATTGCTTATTTGTACTAACATCAGGTATAAAAAGGTCCTTTTATTTGTTTTTTAAACAGCATATAGTTTATTGTTACATGAAAAGATAACACTATATAATCCCATAAGACAAAAACACAGCTTAAAAATGAGCAAAACATTTCAGCAGATCATTTCACAAAAATTGATACAAATGGTCAAAAGGCATGTGGGAAAGTGCCTACAATCAGTAGTTATCAGGGGAATGCATTCTAAACTCACTCTGAAAGACAGATGAAGGGTGCATAAAATGCCTAAGCCTCTTAGTGAAAAGCTCTGCCAACTTCTCTTAGTTTTATAATTCTTTTTAAATTTCTTCTTTTGAGTTATTGAAGTAGGGAGACAATATGATATTTACATATATAGGTCTGATTTATTTCACTATTGATTATATCTTTAAGATGTATCCATTTATATATGAAGGCTTCAAGTTTATTATTCTTTATAGCTGAGTAATACTCGATTGTATAAAAACACCACATCTTTTTCATACATTCTTCTGGTGATGGACATTTTGGCTGATTCCAAGATTTGGCTATCACATATTGTGCTGCTATGAACATAGGTGGACAAACATCACTATGATATGACGTTTTCAGTTCTTCTGGGCAAATTCTCAGTAGGGAGATCACTGGATTGAATGAGGTTTCCAGTCCTAGTTTTTTAAGGAGTCTCCACACTGATTTCCCTAATGGTTGCACACCAGTCTGCATTCCTACCAGCAGTGGAGCAGTTTTCCTTTCTTCCCCACAGCCTCTCCAACATTTGTTGTTGGCTGATTTCTTTATGGTAGCCATTCTTTCTGGGGTGGGATGGTATCTAAGTGTTGTTTTAATTTGCATTTCACAAATGGCTAGTAGTGTGGAGCATTTCTTCATGTATTTATAGGCTTGTTGAATTTCTTCCTCTGAGCAGTATGTGTTCATCCCAGATGCCCATTTCTGGATTTGAATTTTCTGGTCAAGGACATTATGTGGCCACAGAGTAAAGTGACTGATGATGGATAGTGTGCCTAAGGAGAGTTGCCTATAGAGAAAATGTCTCTCAGGTGTTCATGGAGAGCAAAGTCGTTAAGCAATATCTGCGACTCATCCAGATGGCTGACACAGACAGAAGACCTAAGAAGTGCTGCACATGGTTCCAAGGTAAATCCTGAGGAGAGTAGTTGACCTTGTCAGCGAAAGTTAAATTTTTATTTATACAGATGTTGCTTTAATTGGTTCTAACCATCCAGCAGAAAAGTGTAACCGCAAGATGTGAAAAGTAATACTGTACTAATAGGCTAATCTGTAAAAGTTTCAAGTCATTATCAACTTCTGACAAGTACTAGCTGTACTGATAACTCACTACTATTATGGACTATTGGACTATCTAAGGCTACATTGCTGATTTCAAGTACCATAAAATCTTTGGATTAGCATCAAGTATGAAAAGATACTTTAAAGACTTCTCCCAAACACAGCGTCTGCAACTGCAATGGAACACCCATCTCTGACACAACAAAACAAAAAAGGGGGATGTGTTGGGAGCAATGGAAGCTGAAAAATTGGTCAAATGTGTAAAAGTGGATTTAGGCCTTAGAGCCTAAAGCAGTCAAGCTACCTCCGTCATGAGATAAGCATCCTGACTGGTTAATATCAGCTAGTAGTCACTAAACAACCTTGTGTCACATGTTACTAAGGTATTGCAAAGGTATAAACAGACATCCATATTGTTGTTAGAAGGGGTCATTTCATTAACCAGGCAGAGGAGTCTCCACCTAATCCAGCCCTTGTCTTCTTGTCTGCCTTTTCCTCATTCTTGCTGCTCTTTCTCCCTGGGTACAATTGATCATACTGAGAGAACAATGGATCTCATTACATGGTCTCTCCAGAGGATAGGAGCCCCAGGGGGAGTTTGTGACATTTCTGTACATTTAGGCCCTAAAGGAGGAAACCAGAGCAGAGGCAATGAATGGCTATGCTCACCCTGCTCAAGCTGGCTAAGGTTTCTCTTCTGGAGCCTCCATACTCCTGCAGTCTCCTCGGCCTGGATCCTAAATCTATTCCTTGTAAATACTGCAGAGACCTCAGTTCTTAGTGCAAAAGCCAGAGGTGTCCTTCAGGGTTCTGCCACAATTCTAAAAGCTGTTGCCTATGCAAATCGCTGCATTCCATTTTCATTATTTGCATTTACAAAACTAAAATAAAAATATTTCTTGTTTAAAACATTCTCAGGAGCCTGGAAGCCTCTCTTTGTTGTCGCCTTTTATTCTTCAGAGGTTTACCTGGTGGCAGTGACAGCAGATTTGATGCAGAAAATGCTCTTGAATGCAGCTGCTGGCAGCGTAGAGCCCAGAAGTTGAGGGCATTCGGCAAGCCCTGGTCCAGCCTGCTCTGACCCTGATGCCAGCCAGGCCACGCCCGCAGTGCCCCTTGGAGCCACACTAGGCTCCTGGTCCCTCCTGGGTGCTGCAAGAGGCCCAAGCCCCTGTTGTCCTCTGCGGGGTCTGCCCTGGGTAAGGGCTGCATGAAACATTTGATTCTAGGTCCTCCGCTGAGGGCAGGGGCACTTAGGTACCTGGATTAAGTCCTTCTTCATGTACTGTGTGCCTGGGTGACCTCATTTACCTGAGGAGCAAGTATAGTTCTTCCTTCAAGATTCTTTTTACAATTTACATTCATGCATGCTCTTTTTTTAATTAAAAAAAAAAAAAACAGAAAAATAGAAAGCACAATTTCAAAAAGAGAAAACAATTGTTTTCAATGTAGTTGCTTAATTTCCACATTGAAGTATATAAAGCTGGTCAAAGTAAAAATTTTAAACATTAACTGCTACCTTCAAAAAATCAATAGAAATTAATACAATCATCTTAACTATCCTGTATATATGTATACACATTTTTTTTTCTCCCTTCCTTTTCCTTGTTTTTCACCTTTCCCTCATCCCAATTGTTTATTGCTTTTGCTCAGTTTCTTTTGCTTTAACTCTAACTTTCCTGAATGCCTTCCTAAGAGGTACTTTTTGGGGGGTTCCTTGGAGACAATGTCATGCTATGCAAATCATGCTGGCCTGATACTGTGTAGTACAGGCTGGCCTCAGGATGTGGGATTACTGGTGTGGTTGCCATGCCCAATGTTTTCTTTGGCACCATGAGGGACTTCTCCGCCATTGTGACTGGAAGCAGCTAACACTGGAGCCCAGGGGCAGGGATGGCTTCTGATCACACACACACACACTTGTGTCCCAAGCTCAGCTCCTCTGGCCAAGCCACGTGAGGCAGTGGCTTCAGGTGCTGACATTTCTGCTTCACCACAGCACCTCTGCCGCCTGTGCTACACTTGGGAGCCTGGCCCTCCTTGGCCTGTTTCCTCCAGCATGCGCCTAGCAGGGCGGTGGGGAATGGTTGTGGGTGTGAGAGCCGCGCAGGGCCACCTCAGCCCTGCACTCATAGCAGCTGTTGTTCGCTCCATCCTTTGCTCCTGTGGCAGCCTGGGCCTCCTGCTACCAGCAACACAACCTGAGCGGTACCCACCAGAACAGTTTGACCAGGGACTCAGTCACCATTAGCCAGACATAGAAATTCCATATTTTTCAGTTGTACACATTCCTTTCTACAGAGTAAACATGAAGATAAGGGATTTCTAGTACTATTAATCTAAAATGTTGCCTATTTAATAACATTTAGTGGCCTGTGAATGGATTACAGGAATCTTTGTTGTTAAAGAAACGAAACAGCCAGGCGTGGTGGCTCACGCCTGTAATCCCAGCACTTGGGAGGCTGAGGCAGGAGGATCGCTGCGAGTTCGAGACCAGCCTGGGCTACGAAAGTGAGCTCAAAGCCAGCCTGAACTGCACAGTGAGACCCTGTCTCAAAAAGCAAAAAAAAAAAAAAAAAAAAAAAAAAAAAAAAAAAAAAAAAAAAAAAAAAAAAAAAAAAAAAAAAAAAAAAGAAATGAAACAATGAATGTTTTTACAAAGTATTACACATCAACACCAGTGTGTCCAAAAGGAATAATGACAATATGTCATTTGCTAGAAGGTTTTACATTTATTGTCCACCAAACTTTTTTGGTTTTGGTTTGTTTCTGCTTTTGTGTGTGTGATGGGGGGAGGAGCAAGGATTTGCTATGTAGCCCAGGCTGGCCTTGAACTCAAGTCATTCTCCTGCCTCAGTCTCATGAGGGCAGGCGTGGGGCATCACAATCATAATTTTGATCATATCAAGACCAAACCTTCATGGCAGTTTCTGTAAATAACTGCAAAGTGTTCCTGACCCACCTTCCTCACCAGATCATGTACCATGTGACTTCTGGCTTTTACTCAAAAGTCAAAATGACTCTGAAAGACCAAGTTTGAATGTACTCAGGAGATGGGGTAGGTGCACCTAGGTAGCTAAAGACTCATGGAAGAAGACTCCAGAGCTGCTTCCCAAAGTGCAGAATGATGGGCTGTGTCTAAAGAGGGGAGGGTTCTGGGGGGGATACATGGCTTCATCTTTCATTGCAAAAAGATGTAAAATGTAAAAATTCACTGTATGCTCTGGTCGCACCTTATACGCACAGCTTTTAGGCTTGTCCAGGAGTATCTGCTCGGGACCCTGTCACATGCTCAGCCACCATCACCATGGGTGTCTTCACTGTCATCCCATTTTGCAGATGGACAGAGGCAGAGTTTCCACTTGCCTGAGTCCATGTAGCCAGAGATGGCTTGGTGCTGTTGCTGTGTGTGCATGTGCATGCATGCATGAATGGGGGGGGGACTGGACCAGGGACTCACACATGTACCTGGGCTCCTCTGTTACCAAGCTGTGTTGTTATGTCCTCATCCCAACCATGGCACCAGGTTTTGTTCCAATTTTTTTTTTTTTAACACTACCCATATACTTCTGAGGGGTGTAAAGTGCTAAGTAGGACCATAGGAGAAGTGGGAAGGCACAGCATCCAGACTGCAAGGGTACAAGACTTGTGTGGCCAAAGCCTGAGACTTGGCTTTGGCCTGCTTGACGCCTGTGACTGATGGAGAGATAAAGGTGCTAGTGCTGTGGTTCTCACTGTTCTGTAGAGCAAGTGTGCAAATTATTTTGCAGAGAAAATGAAGTTGGCAACTGAATTCTGAACATAGTTAACCTATAAAACACTAATAAACAAAAACAGGTCTGACATGTAGTACCTCTTCAGAAAAATACCACCCAGACACAGACCCAGTGCACAAGTACCAGGCACAGTTGCTACTCACTGCTTGAGGACTTGTGTCTGCCTGGTGGAAGCCACAGTAGGTGGCTCACTACAGCCATGGCATCATCTTGTTTTTCTGCAGTTTTACTACAGAAGTAATTTCCCTGGCTGAGCTTTGCTGGCTTTAATGCCATATGGTTGGAAGTCCTATCCCTGGGCTTCTCATTGTCTATCTCATGTCAGCAAGGCCCATCTTTGCATGGCCATCTTCAGTGTTGGTTGTGTGGCAGGTGCCAGCCAGGAACATCACAGCTTGTGTGTTCACCACTGCCAGCCTCTGGGTCCACCTGGGGCCCAGGGGATTGAACTGCAGGAGGCCTGCTCTGTGACACTAGCAGCAGTGCGTGGAATGGTAATACTGTCTTGGACTTTCCACTTACATAAGCTCACCCAGCAGACAACTGCCTTTTCTCTTCCCATCCTTATGCCTTCACCATTTTTTTTTTTTGTGGGACTGGGATCCAAACTCAGGACCTTGCACTTGCCAGGCAGGCACCTGTGCCATGGAGCTATCTCCCCAGCCCTGGCCTTCACCACTTTCTTGCTTGACTACAGTGGTAAGTTCTGATACAGTGGTGACAGTGATGAAGGAAGCCTTATCACCTCTATAACTTCCACCGTGTATTAAATCTGCTACAAGAGAGGCCAAGGCTAGTCACTGCAGTTCACAGCTGTAACCCCAGGAGTTCAAGCTCAAACCAGGCAATTTAACTGCAGCCTATATTAAAAGTAAAAATGAGCTGGGTATGCGGCTCACCGTGAAAGCCCTGGGTTCGATGCCCTGCTCCACTCTGAGTGGAGCGGAGCAATATTCATAGGCTTACCTGCCTCAGGTAAAACCTCACATTATCGAAGCTTTTGGCAGTTGTGTTATCAGCCACGTGGCACTTCTAAAATCTTCCAAGCAGTCCTTGGTTTTATGCTGATAGATGCAGCCAGACTATGCTGGGCTCCTCAGTAGTTTTATGTGTGTGAATCTCATGGTCTCCCCAAATTTATGTAATCAGAAATTGGTTGCTGGGGGCCTGCAGCTTAGCTCTATTGTTTAAGTGCCTGCTCAGGTGAACAGTCAGTGCCAGGGGACCAAAGTTCAACCTCCAGCTCCCAAGCCTTACTCAGCCCACTAGTAAGGCTGCCTGAGCCAGCCAAAAAAAAAAGGGAAAGAAATTGATTACTGAAAGTACTGGATAGCAAAAACTTGTGTTGCCAGCAACCTGTTCTGCAAACCAGCAAACACCTCTAAAAGATTCATAGCCTGATGACTTGATAACTTCAGTAAATCTTGCAATGCAAGTAGCATGTGACACCAAGTGGCACACTATCACAGCTGAGCTTGTGGTTCTTTACAGGATTGTGGGTAAGTCTACCAACAGCAAGAAGTACAGAAATCTCTCCTGCAGAGCAGAGGGAAAAGGCCAAGGAGTTCCTCACTCTAAGTGAGAATAGGGAGACATGTAGAGGGTGGGAAGAGTTGCAAAAATTTTGCAGAAAGCACCACCAGAATAAGGCTGCAGCAGTACATGCCAATCTGTTTAACAAGGGAACATCCACAAAATACTCACAAAGCAAGTGCCACTGGATAGGGTCTCTTGTTAGAGCTGCATGAAAAGAGAGACTCCAGAGTCAGTAGGCACCAGAGATTCTGTTAGTGAAGGTAAAGTCCCCACACTAGCCATGAAGGTTTGGAACGTTAAGGCAGAGGAGTTTCTTCTTTGTATTTTATTACTTTGTATTACAGTATTATAATTAGTTTTATGTAAATAGTTTTGGATTATAGAATAAATCGTCTAGTTTTCCATTATTTCTTATGGAGAAATTTGCTATGATATGCAAGTATTTCAAGTTATGATGTTTCTAAAGTGGTTCTCACAAACCAAGGTTTTACTGTATTTAAAAATCTGCCAATTTTGGAAATCAATTATTTCCAAATTTTGTGTATATTTATACAAACAGTGATGAATAAAGGGGTTACTAACACAAAGCTCAGTATAGAGACAGGCCCTGGGTCATGTTCCAGCTGGTGTTAACAGCAGAAGCGGCTGTACACCTCCTACTTAGAATAAGAACATCTACCAACAATGCACAACCAGGTTAATCCAAATAAATACCCTTTATTAAAGAAAAAAAGGAATATTGTTAAGCACCAAAACTGTATGTTATTACATTGCATGTACAATAAGAGAAAGGTGACTGTAATACTTGGTGGACAAGTACTTAACTCTGAAGTCAGGTATAAAAAACATGAAATACAAAGCAATACAGTAATTACAATGCAGAAAATTTATGCTAATGAGCAAAAGGCAACAGTCAAAACAATTATAGATTTCATAGTATTGCTATAAATGCTTGCTTAGTGCATTCTTTGTACTTTTAATACTTTAGAATGTTAATTGAGCATATTTCTTGTAAATCTGCAGGAGGTGCATTAACAATCCACTGTGTGCTGTCCATTAATGTCATGGTGAGAAAGCCATCCACACAGCCAAGCACAACGTGCTAGTGTTTCTGCTTCTACCTTTTTATAGTATTGCACAAGCTAGAAAATGGTGTGTCAGTTTGCCAGCATGATTTTCATTTACCCAGAATGGAAACATGTCAGTGTCATTAGCTCTAAGGGACTTTATTCATGCAAAATGATCTATAGCCTCCACTTGTCATAACTAAGCATCTGGCTCTACCCCTGGCAAGACACACAGCACAATGAGAAATCTCATGTACCAGGGGGTTGTGTCAAAGCCCTGGAAGCCAGAAGTCACTGATTTGCACTGTCTACCCTTCTTGGAAATGCTGCCTGGTGATTATGGAGACCTCTTAGAAATAATATTAGGGCAGCTAGAATACCTAGCTCCACCCTTTGACAGTTAACCAGAGAGCATGCAAGTTAAAAAAAAAAAAAAAAAAGTCCATTAAAATTCAGCTCTATGGCCCAATATCTGTATCTCTTTTCATCTAAACCTCACTTTTCATCATTTTTACAGTTTTTAACTTCCTCAGCAGATTCACTTTTGGTTGTAAATCAATTTAAAAGAACAAAAAGAAACTTTCTCTAATTCTCAAAACATAATTTACTTTGAGATTCAGTGGGACTTAGCACA
The DNA here is from genome assembly GCA_004027025.1 of Myocastor coypus. Lineage (NCBI taxonomy): Eukaryota > Metazoa > Chordata > Mammalia > Rodentia > Myocastoridae > Myocastor > Myocastor coypus. The sequence goes on along the minus strand of PVJA010021491.1, from coordinate 9,165 downwards.
CTCAGGTCTCTGATGTGTTGATCCCAGAGGCATGTGCCACGCAAGCATGCATGCACACATGTACCTTACAGTGGCACAGCAACTGTCTGCAGAAGCTGGGACAGCTACACACTTGGAATTAGAGCCTAAAAGGCATATGTAAATTTTACATTTACTCTGGGAAACACAGGAAATTTCAGAATAAACTCATCTTTGAAAACCAAGTAATTAGGTGGGCCAATATTTAACGTGTGCGCACACATACATACTCACATACATACTGTCCTCTCACCTTTAAAAAACTCCATTTACAAACATGACATTTTAAGTAATATAAACCCATTTTGCAGGGAAAGCTTTTTAAGTTATACTATGTTTCTAGGATAAAAATAACGAACTCTGCAGGTCTGGGCTCAGGGGCTCAGTGGCTATGCAATCACTGTGCTTGCAGAAGGAGCTCCTGCTCTCACTCCCCCCTCCCAGGTAAGTCTGGTCACTCAGGCCTCTTAACATTAAACTCTTTTTCTATGCTAAGCAATAAATGGGAAATAAAGTCTGATTACAATTCACTTTATATTATTTATATTCAGTGCAAAAATTAGGTAAAACTACAGGTCTCTGCTCTCATCAAATGGTTGTATTTTAACAAGCTGTCTATGGTATTCTAAAATGTTTTACATTTGTTTTATTTTGTTCAAACAATCTGATAAAGTATAAGAAATTCCAACTCCCTGACATGTCCTAACAGTGTACTGCTTTACATGTTGCTGTCTGGTGTTAATGTGCAATACTTAGATAATAAAGCTGAAAACCCATGTGGTTATAAATATTTTTCTTTAGGCTAAAAGCATTGGTTTAAATTAATACAAACACACTTAATAAATGTAATTTGAAACTGGTCACAAGGAATGTGTAAAATTAAGTACACTAACTCTATTCTGATCTCATTTCATATAAAGGGCGTTGCCCATTCATTAGTGTTCTGACTTAAAAGCTTTCATTCTCCCTTCTATAACAGCAGAAGTATGCCTTACCACTTAGCACATTTTTATGGTACAATGTGGCTGAGCTATATGGTGCCAAATCCTAGTTCAACTCTGGAGAAACAAGGATCTCTATGGCAGTCCTGCAGTGAGGAAGCTGCACCCTGACCACAGCTGTGTGCACTAGGACCTATAAAACTGCATTTCATAGAACACTTCCACAGTGAAGAATTAAGTAATTGTTTTTATGCTGCTCAGAAACTCAGTAAGCCCGTAACTATATTTCCCAGAACCAAGACAATGGTTTACGCTTTAACATCCTCACAAACCAAGCATTTCCTCACACCACTGTATGATATTGACAACTCAGAGAACAAGCCAGTGGACGCTGCTCTTATCTGCGATATGCTGCTATATGGACTTACACTGGTTGCTAGTAGGGGAATACTTTAAATTGACATTCAAGTCAGCAATAACATTAACCTCAAAACATCAAGTCACAACCTATTTCTTTTCCCATTTTGTATATACTGCAATCAAGACCAGAATGGTAAATTACTTTCTAAGTTGACTCAGCAAGAGTGAGCAGCTATTTGTATACAAACAATACCTTAACAGACATAAAATGGTCAAATATTCTGAGCCATACAAAAAGTACCGACAAGTTTGCAAGTGGAAATGTGCTCTCTGGTATGTACCACAAAACCAAATACATACAAATTTAATATTAAAGCCAAAGATCCTCACAGAGACGGGGGAAAAATTAAAACAGCCTGATACATATTTTTGTGTGGTTCTAAAACTGCCTTAAAGTGGGGGAGAGAGCTCAGAGGCACAAGCACTTGACTGGCAAGCACAAGATCCTGAGTTTGGCTCCCAGTACCAAAACAAACACAGGATTTAACTAATAATCTCTTCTCAATGGGCAACTGGCCCTCAGGTACTACAGATTTTAACATCATTTGTGAGTAATGGAAAGACTAACTCATAGTTTTGTGGAACTTGGATTCTCCCAGCACACACCCAGTACTAGAGGCTTGAACCCAGAGTTTTCTAGGTAGAGGCCAGGACACTATACCCCAGCCCAAAAAGCTGAAGCCCAAGGCAGTGAAATACACATCCTGGGGCCCACTCAACACCTGCACTGTAGCGGGAGGAACAGCTCTCCTGCAGTCCTCTCAGAGCTGAGTGTCCTACATCTGCTGGTGTCTGCTAGTGTGGGAAGTCTGATCACAGGATCTTTTAGAGTGAGCTGTTTTATGTGGACTCCCAGGATAACATGAATGGCAGCAATTTTCTCAACATGTGAGGGTTCCAGGGTTTTTGTTAATTATTTTCTTCTACAGTGAAGTAAATAAGCTTAGGTTATGAACAAGCATCTAAAAAAACTGGATATGTAATCCCTGTGAACAGGATGCATAAAATCAATACATGATTTTCATTAAGTTTCTAAATTTACTTTCAAATTTTCCAAATACATTAATATTCTAACAATTCTTTGGATTAAAAACCATGCTTTAATGCTTTATTAAAGTTATAAAGGTCACCCACTCGGTATCAATTCTGTGAACTACATTGACGTTTCTAATTTTCCTAGAACTGATATGTGAACTGTTTGGGGACTGGCATCAGTGTTAGAAAATGCTGTATAGGAAGCTCCTGCACTTATTAAACACACAACTGACATTTAAGTGGAAAAACTGTGTTTGACAGAGCCTGTTGTCAAAATATTTCTCCACAATTAAAGAAAAATACCAAGAATATAAACATTTGCTCTCCGGGAAAGCAATACATTAAGCAACTTTGACTTTAGTTCTGCTTTCTGGGGTCAGGCCACAGTTTTGCCTTCTACTATAATAAAGCTCTTGACATTTCGATCCTAACACCCATAAAAGCTGTCTCGTGCAGAATTACATAACACAGAGTGTGGAAAACTACATACCACACACCTATCTTCATGCAAGCCCAGAACAATTCTGCTGATAATCAACAAAAACCCCACTCACACAGAGGTACCTTTTAGCCTTCCTTACAGCAAATCTAGAGCTGCACATATCTGATTATGCCATGTATGTTTAAAATCCTTTGACAACAATAAGGGCTCTCTCCAAAGTTCCATTCAAAACTTAGAGAAAGTGAAATGCAGCTTAAGAAGCTTCTCTTTTTTTTTTTTTTTGTAGTACGAGGACTGAACCTGGGACCTTGCACTTGCCAGGCAGGCATTAATGCCACTCTATCTCCCCAGTGAAGCAGGTTTTCTGACGGTCTCCTTCTGCATCTTTGTGGAACACATTCTTTTTTACCACACACAGAGCAACACAAAATCTTAAAAATGGTGCACAATAAGAACAGTTGAGATCTGTAACCCTATTACTGAATCTTTTTTTTTTTGTCTTTTTTGAGACAGAGTCTCACTATGCATTTCAGGCTCACCTTGAGCTCACTTTGCAGCCCAGGCTGGTCTCGAACTCGCACCGATCCTTCTGCCTCAGCCTCCCTAGTGCTGGGATTACAGACATGCGCCACCACGCCCGCCGAAACTTGAGTTTTAATTCTCAGTAGGAAAGTCATGAGTTGCAGTAATCAAGCAATAGTTTAAAGACTAAAAACAATTTTAAATATTATCAAATAATGAAGTATTGCTTCTCATAAAGAAGGAAACACATAAAACTCAAACAATTATAAATCCAGAATTATGAAAAGCTCTTTAAAAGCATGGAAATTTTAACTTCAAAACCTTACAAAGTATAATTAAGACTGTGTGGCTTTCTAAAAAATATGCCTTGTTAAATGTTGTGGTACACATATTGATAGGTGTATCTCCATTGGCTTTTTCAGATGCTGAGCATCTTTATGAAGATTTTTTTTTTGTGGTACCAGTGATCAAACTCGGAATCTTGCACTTGCCAGGCAGGTGCTTATCCTGCTAAGCTGTTGAGCCCCCGTGAAGATTCTTTTTTTTTTTTTTTTTTTTTTTGTGGTACTGGGGATTCAACTTAGGACCTTGTGCATGCCAGGCAGGCGCTTATGCCACTAAGCTGTCTCCCAGGCACTCTATGAAGATTCTTTTAGAGAAGAAAAATGTAAAATTTTAAGTACATTTATTTCCATCTGATTTGCATTTCCTTTCTGACCTCTATCATCCCCAACAGCTCTTCTTCAGACTATAGCACAGTTTCTACAGCTGATCTGCAAGAAGCTCTGTACTTTCAGCAGATTCTTTCAGTGAACTCAAGGATGATTGTGAAGCAGTCCCCAAACAGCTCACTGCAGACTCAGTGGCCAAATGTGCTTCTGGTTCAGTGACCCTAGCATGACTCTGGCATCACAAGGTGCATTGGGTGTGGGAGTGAATAAAGGTCTACTCTTCACCATGGCTGGGAGTGCTCCACACTTCCCATGCTCTCCCCACTGTCTGCTGGGGTGACTGGAAAGGAACTTCCAGCTGTGCTCCATTTCTGTTTCATACCACTTGAGTCAACATACTCTGGGATCTAATGGAATCCAACTGTGGAACAAACCGCTTAACTATTGTTATCCAAGAGAATCAGAACCAATCTTCATTTGTTGATAGTTTTTGTGTCTTAAGTCATCTGTCTGAAACAAAATAATAAAAGTATATTAAAAAAATTCCTCTTTTTAAGGACAATGTGTCTCCATGCACCCTCCTGCCCTTTGCAATATTCAGAGCAAATGTTGGCTTCTTTCTTTAAATCCACATTTATATGGCAGGTTATAAAGGAACTTCTTTTAAAACAAAATGTCATTTTTAAAGCCAGGTGTTACGGTACATGCCCAGCATTCAGGAGGCTGATGCAGGAGGGTCAGTGCTGTGAGTTTGAGATCAGCCTGGGCTACAAAGTAAGCTCAAAGCCAGCTTGAGCTGCATGGCAGAGACTTTATCTCAAAAACACACCACACACACACACACACACACACACACACACACACACACACACACACACACACACGTTGAAAAACAGAAAACAGCTTTAATACAGATTTGATCACTTAAAAATGAAAAATCATTTTCATTTTTATTCCTTTTTCCTATTATGTCAAAATAATATTAAGGAATAAATCCAATCTAAATATGTACCCCATAAACTGCCAGCAGGGTAAGAACTATTAAATTATATTTTTAAAATTCAACACAGAGATTATTTTCAGGTTTTTGTTTTTTTCAGACAGGATATCTCACTATGCAGCTCAGGCTGGCCTTGGAGTCACTCAATGGTGCTCAAATTTTGACAATCCTCCTGCCTCAGTCTTTTAATACTGGGGATTATAGGCATGCATCACCATGCCTGGGTCTGTTTTTGTCTTAATGAGATTCAGGCAACAGATAAAAAATAGTATTTAAATCAATACTTTGATGGGTACATGATAATAATCCTGCTGTTTGGGAGGTGGAGGCAGAAAGACTGCTATAAGTTTAAGGCTTGCCTGGGCAATATAAAATTCAAGATCGGCATGACCTGTATAGAAAAACCATACCTCAATCAAGGAATCAATTTTTAAAAGATTAATACTTTACCAGGACTATTTCATTATTCAAAGTACTACATTAAGATATATGCACTTACCGAAGCACATACAAAACACAAAATATACATACAGAGACCTACCTTTCAGACAGGAACCGACACATACTTCAACAAACTATAGCTACATATATGGCCAATCAGCACCTAAAATGTGGTTTGAATGAAAGATTACATTTTTTAGTTTGATTTAAATTTAGCATATCAAACCACTAAGATAATTTTCCCAAGAAATAAATTCTTGTTTTGGTGGAACATTTCACTTTAACCATGAAATACATCCAAACTGAGAAGTGTGATTAGTAAATGTGAAGGATTACACTGAGAAGACCTGAATTTTGAAGACACCACACTTCTCCAGCGTTGTATGTGTGAAAGTGACAGGCTATTGGCAAGTGCAAGGTCGTAAGTTTGAACCCGGGTCTTACCAAAAAAAGAAAAAAAAAGAAAGTGACAGGCTGCATGTGAGGTGAGGCTTGGGCTCCAGTTATAGATGGACACGGGAGCAGGAGTAAAGGGTGGGGGAGAACACAATAGTACTGGATTTTACACAGGTTGCATGTAACAGGTACTATTTTGTTTTCACTGTGTCAAGTATGGTATTAGTAAAATCAATCTCACATGTTCCTTTTTATTTTAATGTGACTTACTATATTTCTAATGGACAGCATTGTTACTTAGCAGTTTTAAGAAAAATGTCATAGCAATTACTGTGGAAAGTGGTTACAGTCTGTAACTAAAATCAATTACATCTAGAACACCTAGGGGAGGAGAAAAAGAGGAGGTCTGTTGGCTGAGCCTGTTGCTCCCTGGTTCATTCAGTGCAGGAGCCTTAAGCAAGAGCCTCAGCCTTGGAACTCACTGTGAGTTTTGACAAATTCAGTCTTAAAACACCACAGAAGTTTAAAATCGCTAAGAATAAAAACATAAACTATAGGGCTATCTGCAAGATAGCTCAGCAGACTAAGTGCCTGTGTAGGCAAACACAGGGACCAGGATTCAATTCCTGGCACAACATGCTATGCTTGTGTCAGCGCCAGCCCTGGCCCCAACCCTGGTGTACTGAGTCAGCCACTGAGGTTGGGTGTGGTGGTGCATACTTGTAATCTCAGTACTGAGGAGGCTGAAAGCAGGAGGATCATTTGAGTCAGAGCTTCTGTAGTGAGACCCTGTACCAAATACATTAAAAAAAGAAAAAAAACCAAAAGGATGAAATATAAACTATAGCTGTAAGTTAAGAGCTTTCAATGATTATTCTCTAACGACAAAGCAGTGACCCCACTACTCCTCTGAGTTGTCTGGCTCTTTACAGAGTAAGTCTGCAGGCACCAGACCTTATACATCACTATACAACACACCAGCCATACAGTTATCCCATACCTTTCTCAGTGGTAAACTACACACATTCTGCTTAGACTTTGAGATTAACATTAACCATGCAGCCAGCTGCAAAAATAACTAGGTTAGCTACAGGTTACTTACAGAATGTCACTGCTTTCTAATGGCCGAGAGAGAAGACAGTCATGGCCATGACAGCTGAGTGTGCCAGGAATAGGCCATGGCAGGCCAGCAGTAATGAAAGAACTGAACACTGTACACAGACACATGAGGCCCCAGCTGTGGAAATGCCCATCAGTGCCAAGATAGTAGCTTTAGGTGCAGGCTTGTGCAGCCTGAAAGGCTACAAGCGGGGAGATGAATAACAATAAATGGCAAGAATGTAAAGGGGGAAACTTTTTACATATGGAGCAGAAACACACATATATACATGTGTGTACTCTATGCAGTGTCATACAGATAAGGAAAGAGTTTCAAATTATTTTGGGATCAAAAAACAGGAAGCCATATAAAGCAATTAAAATTAAAGCCTCTATATGTAACAGCATTGACCAAAATACTACTGACAAATATTATTACCCAAGGCTGAATCACAGTGAGGTGATGTGGATGAAGAAAAGTGTGTTTCTTACTGTTAAGAGTGGTGCAGGTAGGGCCGGCCAGATAGCTCAGTGGTCTAATGCACCTGCTTAGGCAGAGCACAGAGGCTGTGGTTCAAATGCTGGCATACCATGCTGGTCCCACCTGTGGGGCATGCTGAGACAGTCATTGAGACTGGGCATAGTAGCACATGCCTATAATCCCTGTACTAAATATGTTAAAAAAAAAAAATAGTGATACAGGTGTGAATGGGGTGTGGTAGGTGGAGATGTACTGGAGGATCTGTTTCCTGATAAATATGTGTCTAAAGGAAAAACAAGCTAGGACCAAAGAATACTATTTGGTACAATAATATTGTTCAGTATGTAATCTATACATAAAAACTGACACATTTTTGTTCCATGTCTTCAAAATGTAGTGTATATCTGCATAAACATCCTATCTTCTTAGATTTTCTCAAAGCCAGAAATCCTCATTTTTAACAAGTTTCAGGTTTGCTCTGAGAATAAACACCATTAAGAATCATAATGTTAACCAGTAAGTTAACATGCCCTTTGTCTTTTCCTTTTGGTCAATGCTGTGAGGAATGAACAAAAATTATGAAAATGTATGCACAAGATACTGCATTTTAGTTGTGATCATTACTAATCCTACACACTACTTGACTTACCGCTTGTGGTATCTGTAATGATAATTTGTGCCACTTTATATACTGTAGCTAGTTTATCAAATGGAATGCTATACATGCAAAGGTAACAGCATACATGGAGCCTAAAGATCATGATGCAGGTCTCCTACATTCATGAACCACAGCCTTGAATGTATATAGACAAACAATGCAGTAACTGTAATGTGCTAGAGTAGTTTTAAATGTTTAGAAAGCTACATAACCATCCAGGCATTATGGCGTACAGCTGTAATCTCAGCACCTGAGCAGCTGATGGAGGATGGTTGAGAGTTCAGGGCCTAGCCTGGGCTACAAAGTGAATTTTAAGGCCAGCCCTAACTGCATAGTGAAACCCTGCCTCAGAAAAGAAAAAGGGAGAACAAAAAGACAGACAGACAGACAGACAGACAGACAGACAGACAGACAGACAGACAGACGGGGAAAGAAAGCTATATAATCAGAGAATGTAACAACTTTACTAGCTGATTTTAGAAAACTTGCAGGTAGCCAAGATACCACAGCTCAAAATGTATTTCAGTCAGAAAATGCCATTTTTGTTTAAAGCAAGAGATTCTCCCATTACGTGGGATTATAGCTGTACTGTAGAAATTCTTTCTAAGCAAAATGTAAAAAACAACAACAACAAAAAAAACAGGGCCAGGCGTGGTGGCTCACGCCTGTAATCCCAGCACTCAGGAGGTTGAGGCAGGAGGATTGGTGCGAGTTCGAGACCAGCCTGGGCTACAAAAGTGAGCTCAAGGCCAGCCTCAACTGCATAGCGAGACCCTGTCTCAAAAAGACAAAAAAAAAAAAAAAAAAAAAAAAAAAAAAGCCGGGCGTGGTGGCTCACGCCTATAATCCCAGCACTCGGGAGGCTGAGGCAGGAGGATTGGTGCGAGTTCGAGACCAGCCTGGGCTACAAAAGTGAGCTCAGGACCAGCCTCAACTGCATAGCGAGACCCTGTCTCAAAAAGACAAAAAAACTAGTAGATTCTCAGGATGAGTTTTAAGTACGAGGAATTTGGCCCTTAGTCAGAAATGAAAGAGGACTAAA
>PVJA010021490.1:11852-35603 GCA_004027025.1 Myocastor coypus | reverse complement strand
GTATATATTGTGAGCCCCGCCGCGGGCGAGAGAGAGAATCAGGAAGAGAATCAGGAAGAAGTGGTCGAGGAGAGACACGAGAGAGATCCGCGGCTGGCGGACGCAGGGAGGTCTCTCCTCGGGGCGAACTGCCTAGGGAACGATTAAAGCTTGTTTGCCGCTGAATCCTGTTGTGTGTCTTCCTGCCGGCCGGGAGGGCACCCGACAGTATTGAGTTTTGAATTTGTATCCAACTATTCTACTGAATTTGTACATTAAACCTAGCAGTTTTATAGTGGAGTTTGTGAGGTCTCCTATGCGGAGTATAATATTATCTACAAAAATGATAATTTAATTTTTTCCTTTCCTATCCTTACTCTTATCATTGCTCTCTCCTGTTTAGCTGCTCTGACTAACATTTCTAGAACTATAAAGAATAAGAGTAATGGTAAGAGATATCCTTGCCTTTTACCTCATTTTAGAATGAGAGCTCCCAGTTTTTGTCCATTAGTATGATGTTGGCTGCTGTTTTTTCATAGATGGTTTTTATTATATTGAGGTAAGGACTGTTCTGATTTTTTGTAGAGTTTTTAGCAGAAAGTAGTGTTCAACTTTGTCAAAAGCTTTTTCTGCATCTACTGAAATGAGTACTTGATTGCTGTCCTTGGTTTTGTTGATGTGGTGTATTACATTTATTGATTTATCCATGTTGAATCATCTCTGGCACTTCTGACATGAATACCACTTGGTTATGGTGTATAATCTGCTTGGTGACTTGCTATATTCTATTTACTACGTTATTTCAACAAGGGAGGACTTTTACATCTATGTTTATTAGGGAGATTGGCCTGTAGTTTTCTCTTTTGGTTGGATTCTTCTTTCTTTCTTTTTTTCTTTCTTTCTTTCTTTCTTTCTTTTTTTTTTGGTGTTTTTGAGACAGGGTTTCACTATGCAGTTCTGGCTCAAACTCTCACCGATCCTCCTGCCCTCCTGCCTCAGCCTCCCGAGTGTTGGGATTACAGGCATATGCCACCACGCCCAGAAGGACCTTTGTTTAATTTTGGTATCAGTTTAATACTTCACGCCAGGAAGGAGATAAGGAGCATTGCTTCTCTTCAATTTCATTAAATAGTTTAAAGAAGACTACTGTCAAATCTCTAAATTTCTTGTGGAATTCAGCTGTGAATCTGTCAGGGCTTTCACTCTTCTTTGTTGGTAGGTTTTTAATTATGTTTTCAGTTTTGTTAATTGACATTGGGTTATTCAGAATTTTTATGTTTTGTGGACTCACTTTGATAATTCATGTTTCTAAAAATCTGTCCATTTCTTCTGTGTTTTCCATCCTATGTGAGTAAAGATATTTGAAGTAGATATTGATAATCACCTAAATTTCCACAATATCTGTAGTAATTTCACCTTTTTCATTCCTCATTGTATAGATTTGAGGTGTTTCATTCATATTTTGATAAAACTGGCTAGTGTTTTTGTCTTAGTTACTTTTTTCTCATTGCTGGGACAAATACCCAACACTCAAAATGAAGGAAAGAAGGATTTATTTAGCTCACAGTTTGTGGAGGTTTCAGTCCATATTCGGCTGGCCCAAGGCTGAGTGGAACAGAGCAGAGAGCATCCAGTTCATGGTGGTGGAACAGCAACAAAATGGTGGCAGAGGCAGCCAACCAAACAGGGCAGCAGAGAACAACAGCTCTAGTCTGTCTGTTACTCTCTATATTACATTCAGGCTCTCCTTCTTAGGATATCCGCCCTAGACCACACCCATAGTCTCAGCCTTACTCAGACTGATACTCTCATCAGTACTAAAACATAATCCCAGGGATCATGAATCAAGTCTCAATCTATAGAAGCCACACCCCATGATTGCATGAGCCTTTGGGGGGGACAACTAGACATAGACCATAACAGTTTTATTAATTTGTTTATCCTTTCAAAGAACCAACTCTTTCAGTTATTCTTTGTATTGTTTTCTTAGTCTTATATGTATTACATTCTAATCTTCTGAATTTCTTCACTTGGTTTATTTTTGTTTTTCTAGAAGTTTGAGGTACAACATTAAGTCATCTGTGTGAGTTCTGTTTTCCTGATGTGAGAATTCACTGCTATAAATCTCTCTCTTAGGACTGCTTTCGTTGCATAGGTTCCACAGGTTCCATTATGTTGTATCTGCATTTTTGTTTAATTATAGATATTGCTTAACTTCTTTAATTTCATCTGTTACCCATTGATTGTTCAGGACGGTGTCTCTAATTTTTATGTGTGACATGTATGCCATTAATTTGCAATTTCATTGCATTATGGTCCAATAATCCACATGGGATTATTTCAATTCCTTTGTACTTAGTTAAGCATCTTCTATGGGCTACTACATGGTCTGTTGTAGAGAACTTTCCACGTGCAGCTCCGACGAATGAGTATTATGATGCTTTGGTGTGGAACAACTTGTAAACTTGTACTAAGTCCACTTGTTCACAGGCTGATTCAATTTTGATATTTCTTTGCTGATGTTTTTATGTAGTTGATCCATCTCTTTGCAACAATGGGGTGTTAAGGTCTGATGTTGCAATTGTGATATTGCTTATCTGAGTTTTCATGTCTATTAATTATCTCATATAGTTGGGGGCTCTCAAATTTGGTGCACATATTTTATGGTTGTTATCTTTTTCTCTTGAAGTTTTCTCTTTACAAGTATGTACTGACCTTCTTCATCTCTTTCAATCATTCTTGGTTTGAAGTTCATGTTGTCTACAAACAGAATAACTACCCCTCCTTTTTTTCTGGTTTCCTGTTGCATAGAATATTATTTTCTGAGACTGAGTATGGTGGTGCATAACTATAATCCCAGCTCTTGGGAGGCTGTAAACAAGTGGATCACTTGAGCCTGTTCTAGTAGTGAGACCCTGAACACCCTGTCCCTGTAGATCCTTACCTAAAATACAACAAAACAAAACAAATCAAAAAAAGATTATTTTCCATCCTTTGACACTCTGTTTTTTGAGTTTCTTTTGAGTTAAATGTGTTTCTTTTATGCAGCATATTGTTGGATCTTGCTTCTTGTTCCATTCTTCCAGTCTGTTTTTTTTCTTTTTGATTGTTGAATTGAGGCCATTTATGTTAATGATTATAACTGAAATGTATTAGCCTATCTTTGTCATGTTATTTTCCTGCTGTTGGTTCCCTACTTTTCCTCTCTATTTAATTCCTTGCCCTGACTGATGGTTACTTACTGCTACTATTCTTAGACTTGTGGTTACTATTATCTCTATATAGAATGATTTTCAGTACCCTTTGCAGGGTTAATTTGGTGGTCATGAATTTCTTCAGTTGTTCTTTTTCATAGAAGTACCTTATTTCTTCATCAATTTTGAAAGATAATTTTGGAGGGTACATCAATCTGCATTGGGCATTGTTTTCTTTCAGGATTCAAAATATTTTACTTCAAGTTCTTATTGACTTGATGGCTGTGTTAAGAAGTCTGCTGTGATTCTGTTGGGCTTTCATTTATAGGTTATCTCTTTCTTTCTTTTACAGTTTTTAATATTGTTCTTATGCAGAACTTCAGGGATCTTGATCATTATATTTCCATGGATAGATTTATTTTGATTATGGATTATTGGAGTTCTGTATCCCTTATGGAATTATATGTCTAATTCTTTTCCCATATTTAGGAAATTTTCTGTTATTATTTTTCCAAATAGTTTTTCTATGTCATCCTGCTGTTTCATTGACACCAATCAATCTTATATTATTTTTCTTTGCATTGTCTTGCAGCTCTTGAATTGACAATTCTTGATTCTTTGCTGTTTTCAAGAGGTCTTTTCATTTATAATCCCTAGCCTCGATCCTGACTTCAAGGTCTGAAAGTTTATCTTCAGTTTGGCTTAAGTGGTTTTGCCAGCTTTCAATGAAATTTTAAATTTCCTGTATATCTACGTGAATCTGTTTTATGCATTCTATTTCTTTTCTATATTGCTAATTAATGATTACATGTTTTTCCTACTATCACCTATTTTTCATCTATTTCTACTCTAGATTTGCTGAGCCATTCCTTTTTTTTTTTAATTATTTTTTTCTTCTTGTTTCAGAACTTTTGTTTGTTTATTTATTTTATTTTTATGGTTGGCTCAGCCTGCCCTGAGGGCAAGGCTGGCACAACATGTGGTGCCGGGGATCGAACCGCGGTCCCTGCAGCCGCCTAAGCTTTCCTAAGCAGGCACTTTAGACCACTGAGCCATCCTGCCAGACCGAGCCATTCCTTTTTGAATGTTGACTTTTTTTTTTACCTAAGAGATTATTTCTGGTCTGATTTGTCTAAAACCTCATGGATTTATTTCTTTGGTTGTTATAATTTCAGAAAAGTCAGGTGTGTGCCTTCCATCTTCTTTTATCTCACTGTCTCCTGTACTTGTTCCGGGTGGTCTAGAGGTCTGAGGTTGCACTTTGGTTCTGCATCTTGTCATTTTCTATTTCACAAATTTTTTTATTTTATTTTCCATACTGATCCTTATAAGTCTTTGTAGTAGGTTGTTAGGTTACGAGTATCAAGACCTCTCTAGGAAGAATCTGCTCTTCAGGGATGTCTTCCGTGTGTAGGAGGTTCTTGGTTTTGCCTGTCTCAAGATCCTACCTTCTCAATTAATTAAGAGTGGGATGCTGATATCTATTTGCCTCAGTTCCCGGTCTTTTGTATTGGGATGTTGAAGTTTTTACCCAGACCAATATGGTATCCAAACTGAAGTAGTACAGTTAGCAATAACAATATCTGAAGCACAGTTTAGAAATGAACAAACTGTGATAATTATTAACTTTGTACCTTGAATTATAGGAGGAAAATCTATAGTTACAACAGAACCAATTATAAGTCAGGAGCTTGTATGCAAAATGTTTCCCTTTGTTGGTGTGGTTTTCCCTGTGGTGGAGAAGTTTAAGAAGGATTGTGTATGAAACAAAGAGAACTGAAAAGGAAGTAGAAGCAAGGATGCAAGACAAAAGATGATCACACAAGCTTTGGGAAACTGAGAGAAGAAGGCATAAAAGAAAGAATGGAGGAGTTAGCAAGGGCTTATCTGAACTAGGGCTCTGGGTTTGAGAGATAAGGTTAGTTTTCTGTGGCTGGGGTTCTCCCCTGCTGTTTAGAAAAGAGGGGAAAAAAGAAAGATAAGACAAAAAGAAAAGGAAAATAAAAACAAAAGCAAAAATTTTAAACAGGAAAAGCCACACCATCTGCTTCTATTCTGTGTGTCTTGTCCTCAAGCACAATGCTGGTTCCCCGAGCTCAGCAACTGTTGGCTCACATTATTAACGCTGCTTCAGACTTTCCTATCCTGCTAGGTCTGCTTGCCCATTGTGGGAGTCCTAGACAGGGACCTACTATATGGTTGGCATTTCCGCAGCTTCCTGGTCCCATGGCTGTCCTGGTCCCATTCCTGGTCCCATGGGAAGGGGCCATCACCTGGATTCCTCTCCTTTCCCTGATTGCTGGGTCCTGAATTCTTCCTGACCTTGTGGCCAGGTCCCACCTCATGTTCCTCTTAATGGGTCTGGGTCCTTACTCATGAGCTATATTTTAAAGAAATCTGAAACTAAGGAAATAACCTGTTGTTTGTAGCTAAAAACATTTCTGGTGCTCTTAATTTTTCTATGTAAAACCACATTTCCATCTCGAGTTATTGTTTCCTACCTAAAGAACTTCTATGAACATTTCTTGTAGCTTAAATATCTTATACATTAATTATCCCTATTTTTGTTTGGCTGGAATGTTTTTTTCATATTTCTGTGGGATATTTTAATTGCAGATAGAGTTCTAATTTGACAGTTTTTCCTTTCAGTATTTTGAAGCTGACCATCTGTTATTTGATTTACATAGTTTTTCACAACAAAAATGCATTAATTCTAATCTTTTTCCTTCTTTGATTTTTGGGCTTGTGGCAGCCAAGATATTTTACTTTGTCACTGTTTTGAAACACTAATAATGATGTGCTTGTGTCACTTTTAGGTGCTTTTGTCTATATGTGATAACTTTTATGAGATTAACTGAGCTTCTTGAGTCTGAGAATGTATAATTTTCAGAAAATTTAGAAATATTTCCTTCATTCACACTTTGGTATATTTGGTTTTCCTGTCTTCCTCTCTTCTTATTCTGACATAAAAATGTATGTATTGTGAACCTTTTGATATTGCCTCATGGATCAGTGAGACTTTATTCCTTTTTTAAATGCCACTTTGTCTTCTTTCTTTCTTTCTTTCTTTCTTTCTTTCTTTCTTTCTTTCTTTCTTTCTTTCTTTCTTTCTGTGCATTTGATACAGGCTCTTACTACACAGCTTGGACTTACAGTGATCCTCCTGCTTTCAGCCTCCTCAGAGCTGGGATTATAGGCATGCACCACCATGCAAGACTCAGTGGCCCACTCAGTGCACCCAGGGGCAGGGCTCATGCAGCAATGTGGTGCTGGGGATCAAACCTGTATCCCTGTGCTTGCCTAAGCAGGCACTTAGTCTGCTGAGCTATCTTGCCAGCCCTCTGCTGTCACTTTTTGCTCTATACCTCATTTTGGAGAGATTCTGTTGCTGTATTTTCAAAGTTACTAGCTTTTTTTTTTTTTTTTACTGCAGTGTCTAACCTACTAGTCACATCCATTCAATTTTATTTTATTTTTCCATTTCATAGGTTTTATTGGATTCTTTTCTATGGCTTCCATTACTGCCTCACTGTGTTAATGCCTTTCTGTGCTTGAACACTATCCTAATAACTGCTGTGTTGTCCTGTTACTTTCATCATCTCTGTGGTTTCTCCACCACAGTTAGTCAGTCTAATACTCCCATGTCTTTGCATGCTTATAATTTCCCACTTTCTTTGAGCAGTTCTGTCCAATTTCAGTTCATGTACAGTACACTCCAGTGTCTATTATTACAAAGAATCATAGAGACCCTCATGCAGATTTCTGGAACTTTTATTCATTTGTTTTGTTTTTTGCTATTTGACTGCCCTTGATTGTAGAACTCTTTGAACATATTGATGAGGTTCAATAAATTAAATCCATAAATGATCATTATTTCTTAAAACATATCCTGTGACAATCAATATTGTTATCATTCAAACAATATCATATATTAATCCATTCCCAGTCACAACTTTTTTTTTTTTCTTTTTTCTTTTTTCCCTTTTTTTTTTTTTTTTTTTTTTTCCGGGACTGGGGTTCAAACTCACGACCTTGCACCTTGCATTTGCCAGGCAGGCACCTGTGCTATGGAGCTATCACCCCAGCCCCCCCAGTCACAACTTTTATCATCCATAAGATATTAAAGAAATAAATATTAGTCCCTTAGCTCCTACTAACAATAAGTGATTTTCTTTGTTATCCAAGTAATAAAAGACATTACCTGACAATTCACTGATGTATCACTTTATGTAGCTCAGTGACAATTTCTAGGTGGCAACAGAAGCTTCTAGTTTAGACATTCTATAGCTTCAAGTACTTCCTCTCTGCATGAGAAGCTTAGTCCCAGCATTACAAGTAGTCCTCTGTATCCCCTTAGGTTCCCTAAAATCTGAGAAAAGAATTTCAGTACAAGTAGTTCATTCAAGAGGCGCATCCAGGAAGGACACCAGAGCAATGGAAATCAATCCTTAAAAGGCAATAAAAACTAATAAATTGTGAGTTAATGGATAGGTTACCATCATGGGTAAGTGGGACTTCATACTTCTGAGGATGTTCTAAGAAAATAAATGCAAGGCAGTTGTCCCTCTAAAGGCACAGAAAGCTGAAGTATTTGTTTATCAGTTTCCATTGCTCACTGGTAAAGGGCTGTTCTTTGAGCATCAGCTGTTGAACAGATAGGAAAAGGGCACAGTTAGTGTGCAGGTAGACAGTCCCCTCAGCAGGAAGTCACAGGAAGCTATCAGTGTGTGTGGGAGCCACTGGCACGTGACCTCCAGGGTAAGCAGAGGGGACATGGGTGTGGTGTCAACAGTGTCCTGTTTTCCTTGGAAACAGGAACTCACAAAAATCTCCTGTTTTATTTACCCTAATCAAGTACACTCATTAATGTCAAAAAAGGACAAGGGTAATATAAATCAGGTGCTTATGAATGGAAGCTTGAACCTTGCCCAAGCCTGTGGAATGAGAACAGTGACAACAACAGTTGTTGAATGACCAAAGGTTAAACAACACAGTCTGTAAGCAAACCAAACTTTTGGTCTCTTCAGCAAATTCCTTCCCTTCACTGTCTGTTTATTTGGCCTGAGGCCTGGTATATAGTTCAGTTCAACAGCCCTTAGATTCATGGCTATGTACTCATATTAACAGTAGGTACATATGGTAGATTTCTAAAAGGATGATGGATCTTAAGCCTAATCCAAGGGAATAGCTGTGGCCAATTCTTTAGATTTCCCAAGAGCTGGGGTAGGGAAAGAGATAGAGGGAGAGAAGGAGAGAGGAAGGAAGGGAGTGAGTGAGAGAACAGGGGGAAGGCAAGTAGGAATGGGGGAGAGAGAGACAGAGACCATGAAAGGTGGTACAAGGCTTCTTGTCGGGGTAATAACAAGTTATATGGCCACAAAGACTGATTTAACACCTAAAAGAACCTTGCCTATTCAGGTTCTTTTAATAAGGTCCTTACCGCCTATTAAGGTGATAATAGGCACCTCTTTTATCATTACTTTTAATTATCAAGTGAATCCTTGTAGGAGTGATATATAGATGTGTTTAACCTTACAATATCTGAGTTCTAAAGTTCCTGGTTAAGAGAGATGTTTTTATTTCTGTAGGGAAAGTCTTATTACAAGTGGCCCTAAGTAACAGTATGCCTTAATATTGCTGACTCATTTAAACAATGTCAGGTATGTTTTTGAGATGATAGGAACATTATAGTGAACAAAATAAACAGTCCTTGGATTCATGTGGTTTAGAGTTAATAGGGAATGGCCAACAATAAACAAAGGCATGATGATTTAGTGGTTGTGACCTATAAAGATCACAATAAATCAAGATGAATGGGATCAGCAATGGGATCAGCAATGGGCAAGTGGTAAGTTGCAGGTCTTACTATGTGGCTTCTCTGCTGGGGTGCTTTTGGCCACAGTCCTAACCTAAAAGAGGATGTCACCATGCATCCACCTGAGAAACCATCTGCCAGCCTGAGTGATAGCAATGTGCAGTCTCTAAGGAAGTAACGTGGCCAGTAAGTTCAAGAAAAACGTGGGAAAATGAACTAAGAAAAACTAGGAAAGAGTTTTAAAGGGAGTCGTTGATGACCTCTGATGTGTTAATAGTCTTTGACAAAGCCCACATACATACTTCATCTCATGCAGTTTGTAAGCTCCTTCCTCTTCTCTCAGCGTCTAGGAATCCTGTGTTGCTGCTGGCCATACAGGCACTCATCCTTTTTGTTCATTAAGTTCTTAATAAACTGCATTCTTTGTTTCAAAAGAGATGGAGAGATAGATCTTAGAGAAACTGGAAAGCACGTACAGCTTATTATCTACTGAAGAACTTAGCTAGTGATCAGGTGACATAGGAAGCCACTGGAGGATTCTGACTTTGGTTTAAAAGGATCGCTCTGTATGTTGAGGTTGAGCAAACTATGGTGGGCCATAGTGGTTGAGATTCTGTCACAATTCAGACAATGATGGTGGGGACTTGGAATAAACCGGATAAATTATTGTGAAGATGGTGAGTAGGCGACAAATCAGGATATGTTTATGGTAATGATACAGGATTTGTTATTATGAATACAGGATAAAAGGAGGAAGAACCAAGGATGGCCCCAAGACTCTTGACCTAAGTAACTGGAAGGGGAAGGTGCCACTTACTGATGTGGTAAGAGAAGCTGATTTGATAGACAAAATCATATCTTTGGTTTTGGTTATAGCATGTTTGTTTGAGCACTCTCTCAGATATTGCTGTGGTTGGAAGAATTGTGTCCCTGAAAAAATTTGTGTATTGAAACTTAATCACCCACACAATTATATTAAGAATGTAAGGCTCTGGGTGGTTGTTAGATCATGCAGCATTTTATTTTCAGTTTCTAAGAAAAATAGAAAGGCTAAGTGCTTTATAAAGAAAAGTTTACTTAGCTTACAGTTTTAAAAGTATAACAAGTTCTCTCCTTTTAGTTAGATTCTTGTCTTGAGGGCGATGAAGGGCGAGGCAACATTGACACATCAAACAGTGAGGAGAGACTGGCTATGGTTTATAAGAAAGAATAAAAAGGATCGCTCCCACTGTCAGGAGGATCTCAAAAGGTTGACACCATAGAGACTTAAGCCCAGGGATTTGTACATGGTGTTTGGATTGAAATAGTTCAGGGAAATGTGAGAGAATGTAGGGAGACATTTGCTGCTGTTGACATCTGGAAAGCAGATCTTTGCTCTGCCTTCCAACTCCGTGAAGCATTTTTTCGGTTAACTCAGGGACTTGTTCTTTCTTCTTTGTGTTCTCATTGTCCTAGGCTTATCTTTAGCTCATTTAGTGGTGACCTTCAGTCTAATAAGTTTATTTCCTTAATTTACTTGAGCCCTCTGATCCTAATCTCCTATTTTCCTTTCTATCTCTTGGTCTGAAAAGCAGACGTCTAAACAGCATAGCATCAGCTCTGTGGAGGGCCCCAAGGATACATCACCTTGTGGCATGTCAGGACTGGGCTGTGCAAGGCTTAAGTTGCTGACCACAGTGCTCTCTGAATTCATCACAAGGCAAGACAGGTCGAGGCCGAAGACACTTGGTTTACTTCTTATTCCAGAGCAACAGATTTCCAACCTTAGAGATAAGAGGACCTTTCCTTATTGGAAAAATTCACTATCTAAGAATGTCTTTGTTCTGACCTCACAAGGTCCTACTCATTTTCCCACCTTTACATCAGTTCTTCCCTTCCCTTCTCCTCACTTCCCTGCACTTTTTTGAAATCTAATAAATACGAACAATCCAGAGAAGTCTTTGTTTGGGCTCCAAGAGTGTTCTGACCACTCTGGACTCCCCACAACTACAGTACTTGTTTAAGCCTTCACCATAAACTTGTTTTAGGAGATTGGAGGCTCCAGATAAGCTCCTGATAATGGAAGGCAATGATGGGAACACATGCAGAGAGAAAGAGTCAATGATGAGAGAGAGAGGCCTTGCTCCTTTATAACAACTTTCCTATAAGAATTATCTCCATTTTTTTTTCCTAAGATATGTCTCTAATTATGTAATTATCACAAACTGAACTCCAGCTTTTAAAGATTCCACACCATCTCTCAGTATCACCACCATGGGGACCAGGCTTCTAACACATGAACCTGTAGGAGATACATTGAAACCATATTTTGACAATATACGCCTTATGACAGAGATTTAAGGGAGCTTACTCACCTATTTACCATGTCAGGACACAGAAATTTACATCTATGGGGATCAGGCCCTCAATGAATATCAAATCCATTAGCTCCTTAATTTCAGACTTCCTCCCCTCTACAATTGTGAGCAACACATTTCTGTTATCTATAAATCACCCAGGCATAGGTATTTCGTTAAAATAGTCCAAGAAAATTAAGACAGATGTTGAACAGGAAAGATCAAGTAAGCAAATGAATATCTATGTATCTATGTATCTATCTATGTATCTATGTATCTATCTATCTATCTCTATCTATCTATCTATCTATCTAGAATTTTAGGATACGGTTCTGACTAGAAATATAAACTAGGAATCATAGATAAAGTTTTATCACTATAAGAAATTGTTGAGAGAGTGAACATAGTTATGAAGGTGGAGTCCATAGTGGTTCTTCCTTATAGTCAGATGTGGAAGTGATTAAAGCAGAACAACCTGTTGCCACCCAAGGGAAGAAAGTGTTTCTTCTTTGTTTTGCCAGAGCAACTGATAAACAGGCAAGAGGAAGATGGAGAATTGAACACTGGGTTTAACATAAAAACCCCTTGGAAGCTGGTGGCCTTGACAAGTAAGGGAAGTGTCATGGACTCAAGTTCTTTTCCTGAAAATAGGTTTCTTTATAAATTAAGGGAAACGAGAACCTAAAAAGTAAAGAGGACAAAGGTAAAGAACTTATAAACAAGGAAGTCTTGGGGAAATGAAATGAATCTCAACACATGCGCTGTCCTTCATTCCCTCGATACTGACATTAACAAATGAAGGATTGGTTTCTTTCTTTCTTTCTTTCTTTCTTTCTTTCTTTCTTTCTTTCTTTCTTTCTTTTTTTTTTTTTGTCTTTTTGAGACAGGGTCTTGCTATGCAGTTGAGGCTGGCCTTGAGCTCACTTTTGTAGCCCAGGCTGTTCTCGAACTGGCACTGATCCTCCTGCCTCAGCCTCCTGAGTGCTGGGATTACAGGCATGAGCCACCACGCCCGGCTATAATTTCATTTGTTTGTTTTTTGGCGGGGCCGGGGTTCAAACTCACTACCTTGCACTTGCCAGGCAGGCACCCGTGCCATGGAGCTATGTCCCCGGCCCCAGGATTGGTTTCTGTCTGAGGTATCCTCTTCTGAATGAGAGGAATATTAATAATAGAGTTATATTTGGAATTCAATGAGTTAAATTATATGAAGTACGTGTAATACTTTTTGAATATAGTAAACTCATGACAAATATTTGTCACGAATACTATATTTGGTACTATTTGAAGCTTGGAAACTTCATGACTGTGTCATGACCATTTTTCTTAAAAACTAGTCATCCCTGGTGATTAATTCTAGTCATGCTGCCATAGCGGGGAAGATTTTCTATCTGTCTAAATATTAGGAATGGAGTTTGATTTCTCAGCAAGAATTAATGTTAGATCAGAGTAAGACAGATACAAAAAGGAGTTGGGAGTACTTTTTCCTGGGTGCATGGTATTTTATTGGTAGCCATGGGTTGGTAGACACAGCAGGCTATAATCTTAGGACTTATTGACTTGAAATAGAAAGTTCTCTTGGAAATTAGTCCTTGAGTTTGTAGTAGTTTTGAAAATGGTTTCTCTCTGCACAACCTTTGTCTGGTTGTTTTTGGAGTGTTCATACTGTTCCCTCCAACTGAAATTGTTGGCTGACTTCATTTCATCTGAACTTTATGTTACATCACAATAATAAATCCACTTACTCCAGTGGTTCTCAACCTTTCTAATGCTGTGACCCCACAGTACAGTTGCTCATGTTGCAGGGACCCCAAACCAAAAAATAATTTTGGTGGCTACTTCAAATTACTAATTCCGATAAATAACAGTTCACCATGGCATAGGATGGGTTTAAATATGTATTTTTCGATGGCTTTAGGCGACCCCTGTGTTTTGGTCGTTCGACCCCCGCCAGGGTTGCAACCCACAGGTTGAGAACTGCTGACTTAGTCTTTGCCAAAGCCAGCTACTATCTGAGAACCACTTGTAATTTCCACACCTATTGAAGTAACTTGACCTAGCCCAGAGTTTGTACCCAGTGAATGTCCAATCCTCTCCTAGAATGTACCTGCAATCTTGAAAAGAACACCAAAATAACAAGAGGGTTTTTTTTTTTAAGTTAATTTTTTTGGCCATGTTTATCTTCTATCTCTTTTTCAGATTTAAAGGAAGTCTTTATGGATATGAGATCAGGGTTGATAAAATTTAGGGAGAAAGAAAGAGCCAAGAGGGGTTGGGGAGATAGCTCCGGGCAAAAGTGCCTGCCTGACAAGTGCAAGGTTGTGAGTTTGAACCCCAGTCCCACGGAAAAAAAAAAGAAAGAGCCAAGCGTAGGTGACAACCAAGTGTCTTTCATTGCATTTGAGACCTTTTCTCTCCTGAGCAAGGGTGACAAAATGCAGCCAGAACAAGGCTACAGAGCTACTCCTGCTCCAGGCACGCGGTCACTGTACAGGCAGCTTTCAACCAGCTGCACTGCTCTGCTTCCTCCAAACCCTTAGCCTGTAAGCCTTTTTGATGAGAGAGAGAGAGAGAGAGAGAGAGAGAGAGAGAGAGAGAGAGAGAGAGTGATATGATAGCATGATAGCTTTATTCCTTGTAGATTTGGGTACTGAGGTACAGGCAGAATTTGTATCTAAGTAAAGTCATATAACCACAAAGTGGTAAGGTTAGAAATTATATCCGGGCTAGCATAATAGACTGCATTCCTAAACACTACTCAGTGATGCCTCCTGATTCAGCTTATGGTTTTAAATTCTTCACCTCCAATGGTTTTTGTATATGTAAGGTTTGTGTGAATATTGCTTCATTTTAGAATAAGGGGCTGTTAAATTCCTCATTGTCTTAGGAAGAAGCCATGACACGATGCCTGCACTGACGAATCAATAAATGAAAGTCTCAGTGTGTTATATAATGCTGTAGAAGTATCTCAACTTTAATAAACCATCAGGCTGTCATTGTTGAAAGCTAAGCATAAATAAACCAATAGTCTCATCTTTCAGAAAACAGGTACAAGGCCTCAAAAGGATTCAAAGGAGAAAAATTTTAACTTATTAACTCTAGGGAATGGCTTGGAATAAAAAGCTTTTTTAAAAAAAATTACTCCCTAGTATCAACCGAATCTTTCTTGTCATGTGCTCATATTTTAAAAGTGGTATTTTAAATTTAAAAACATGCTCTAGAGAAAAAAAATGATCCAACAGTTTGCAATTACATACTGCAGGGACCATCAAACATTTTACAAACATTATCTGACGGTGAGTGTCAGGATCTACATTTGCCAGATGGTGCGAGATCCAGACCAAGATGGAAGCGACTTGCCCACTTTCAGTGCATCTGTGATCGAGCTAGTGACAAAGCCCAGGCTTCCTGGGTTCTGAGTCCACAGGCAGATTTGGATCAATTTTCCCTTGGAAAATCTACCACATATTGATATGCAAAGCTAAGAAATAAATCCCAGCTAATAGATTGCAGACTCAGTGTTCAGAGCTTGTGCTTTTACATCCAATAATCTGGAGTCTAAGTGAACGCTGCCTATCAAGCAAAAGACCAGTGCATCTCTGCAGCCCCTGATGAAAATATATATCATGCCAAGGAGACAAAAATGTAACAACCACAACTTAGTCTTTTGCTATAAATGCTGTGCCATACCACATGATTCCTGCCTTTTTGTGGCACCTAAGAAACAAATCCTATGTGTCAATGAAGCAATTCTGATTATTCTGTGACATGCCTCTCTTATCACTTCAGACTACTAGCATGGGCAGAAAGAAAAAGTCACATATTTAACTTACCTGGCATCACTTTTAATATGTTTTTAAATACTTGGCTTGGCTTTCTTATTTAGAAGCTAGAAGAAGACTGGAGGAGGAATGATCATTAAATGATCATCAGATACTTCTCCTGTTTTGCCATTATCATTTCCTCCCTCTTCTGATTCCCTAAGCCCCAAACAAGCACCTTTGAAAGTAAGTCTACACGAGATGATACTGGCTCGAATGGCTAAAGAGAGTGCCGGACCGAAGTATATGCAGTCTCCAGAAAGTGAGTATGTTAGCTTTCTGTTGCTGTGACAGCATTACTAAGGAAAATAGCTTCAAGGAGGAAAGGTTTATTTAGGTCACAAAGGCTTCGGAGGTTTCAGTCCTTGTTCAGCTGGCACTGCTGCTCTTAGGCCTGGTGTGCTGGAAACATCAGGGTAGTTGAAGGAGAAAAAATGTTCACGTTGTGGCAGCCAGAAAGCAAGAGAAGGTGAAAAAGGCAGAGAGAAGGGGGTGGGCACAAGGTACAGTCCCCAAGGTCATGTCCCCATTCCCTACTCTTTTCCACAGGACCCTTCTCCTATGTTCCATCAGTTAGAAATAGTTGCATGAGTTTATCCACTCATCCTGAGCCAACCACCTCCCCAAAGCCCTGCTCTGAGCATAGCAGGCTTTTTAAGGGGAATTTTTAGATTCAAACCATCCCAGTGAGCGACGCCACTGCAGAATTTCCAGGAGAATCTGGCAGACAGGGTTAGGAGAGCCCAGGCTCAGTCTGCTGGGCTTCATGAGTAAGGGAAAGGCAGGTCCCAAAAACATTAGTGACGTGCAACAGGAATGACAGAAAAGTAAATGGACAGGAAGGAGAAGTGAGAAAGCAACAGGGTGGCTGTGGTCATCGTTAATTAATCATCACTTTTTACTGCGGCAAAATATGTCTGACACAAAAAGTCCCATTCTCTCCCTTCTGAGTGCACTGTTCAGTGGTGCCAAACACGTCCCCACCATGGTGCCGTCACTGTCACCACAACGCATCCCCCAATACGGTCATTTTTACACATTACAACTTTGTATGCAATGAACAGTAGCTCTCCATTCCTCTAGCCCTCGGCCCTCAATAACTCCTGTTCTATGTTCTTTCCTTATGGATTTGGTTATTTTAGGAATTAATCGTTTTCTTACCAAGTTTCTCCTGGGAGGAGCTGCAGCTATTAGCAAAAGATTGTCTCCTAAACCCGAATATACCCACAGTACATGTTCTGCAATATTGGACAGAATTCCATGAAAGGTTTCTCTCTATGCAGAAAAAAAGGGGGCTGCAAGGATAGTATAGGAGGAAGGGGCCCTCCTATTCCCCCTGGCTCCCCCAGGAATCAGCTCTGTGGGTGCGAGAACATCAATAGCGCTCTTACCTAGCCTCGTGTCCAGCATGCATGGCCCTGTGGCGACCTTGAAGCCCCGGTGGTAGACTAATTGCAAAAACTGTTCTTCATTTTCTCCCTTTCCCTCTCTTCACCCTCTGCAGTGGAGGTCATTTCCTCTTTCCTTGGAGTCCAGCTGGTCTGATCTTCCAACTTGCTTGACCAATAGCACGTGACATAAGATGTGTTTTGTTCTGAGCCTAGGCTTCAAAAGGTCTTCTGTGTCTCCTCTCGTCTCCTCCCTCTCCTCTTCTCCTCTTCTCTCTCTTCTCCTATTCTCTTTTTCTTCATCTTCCCCTCCTTTTTTCTCCCTCTCCTTCCTCTTCCCCCTCCTCCTTCTCTCCTCCCTGGCTGTCTCTCTCTCCTTCCCTTCCTTTGTCCCTCTCTGCCTCCCTCCTTGAAATGTCATGAAGACAATGAAAGGATATACACCTCTGAGAGGATGTGAGACCCAGAGACAAGTAAAACAGAGTTTACTCGACCCCATGGTCTTACCCAAAGTACAAAAGACACGAGAGTTCAGCCAAGATCAGCACCACAGTGCTGGCTTGCAGCTGATCGCAGAAGCAGGAACGAGTCCTGCCTAGTTCTCATCAGCAGGACCACTCAGGTAATTTTTATCCTCACGGACAAAGTAAGATATTTCTTATTGAATACCACCGTGGTTTTGATGTTGTCTGTTCTTCAGCATTATTGTGAAAAAAGTAATTGTTCCATTCCCTGTGCTCATTATTCTTTAGACTTCTGGAAAACACTAGGCTCATCCTTAGATCTGGGTGGGCTTTGACCTACTCACGTGAGCTTTGAAAAGCAGAGAGCTTTCTCTGGTTGGCTCAGGGGAGCAGAGGCAGAGGGGAATTCCTGTTGCTCACATCTTTTACTCTGTCTTCCCCAACCCACCCTCTATCCAATAGCTGTGTGCCTTGATCCTGGGCCTATTGTAAGTCCTTTCACTAATCTTACCTTTCCATTGAGATCTGATCTGGATAGAACATAGGATGCAACTCTAGGGGCTGGGGAGATAGCTCCATGGCACGAGTGCCTGCCTGGCAAGTGCAAGGTTATGAGTTCAAACCCCAGCCCTGCAAAACAAAACAAAAAAATGCAACTCTATCTTTCCTATTTCCTATTTCCCCTCTTGGCTTTAAACTTTTCTCTCAACAGTTAGTGCTGTCAAATATATTTTATACTTTTCTTGTTTGCCATGTTATTTATTTTTTGTCTTTTTGAGACATGGTCTCGTTATGCAGCTCAGACTGGCCTTGAGCTCACTTTTGTAGCCCAGCCTGGTCTCGAACTTGCACCCATCCTCCTGCCTCAGCCTCCCAAGTGCTGGGATTACAGCGTGCGTCGCTATGTCTGGCAATCATGTTAATTATTTAACTTGCTGTGAAAACCTTGAGAGCAGGGACTTGCACTTGTTTTATTTATTGCCATACCCCCAAGACCCGGATGCACAATGCACATATTGAATAAACCAGTGAAGGGATGTAAATTCTGCAGAATGTGCAGGTGATGGACCAAGAGGTCTTCAGCTTCCATCTTCAACTCATTCTTCTCATTGTTTGTTCTCTCACTAGAGCCCAGGTTTCTGAAAATAACCATGATATTTCCTATCTTGGGATCTTTTCACAAAGCTGCTCCCTCTCCCCCAGAGGAGCAGTCAAACCCTATTTATTTTTCTAGTCTTATTATAAGAGTCATTTCCTCAGGAAACCCTCCACAGAACCTTCACACTCAAGTTCTCAGACAATCTATACCTTTTTTGTTTAAGATGCATGACACGATCTATGCCTCTCTGCTTGTATAGTTGTGTGTAAATGTCTGCTGTCGCCAACACACTGTAAACTCAGTGAAGATCTGAAACCTTCAACTAATTATTTTGCTAAATCTGCCTTGCATCAAACAAGCCCTTTGTCACCTTGCAGTGTCAAGCGGGAAGCCCCTGCTCTTCAGAGGGGCTTTTTCATAACGTGCCAAGTCTTCCAGGCAAGGTATTTTTTATTCCTTTGTAAAGCCACAACCCCTAGTCCATTAGCAGAAGACAGCGAGAGGAAACATTTGGGGTTTCAGGGCATTACAGTGAGAACGTGCCTCTCATCATTCTCACACCATCATGATTTATGCAATCAGGAATTGCATTAGACAGCAGCAATTAGTAGCAGAATCAGACACAGCAAAAGCAACAAAAACAGTGCTGATTATCTCTATAGAGTGGCTTAGTGTTCTACTGCTGTGAACAGATTAGCACAAACGGTGCATTAAAGTGAGGCAAACTGATGACCTTATAGTTTCTGTGCAGAGTTTAGCTGGGTCCTCTGCTCAGGTCTCATAAGGCTAGGGTCAAGGCATGTGCCATGCTGAAGTTCTCATGAGACTCAGGGTGCTCTTCAGGCTCCTTTGGGATGCTGACAGAATTCAGTTCCTCACGGTAGTCAGAATGAGTTCTTCATTACTTGCTGGTTGCCAGGTGGGCATCACATTCAGCTTCTAGCTGCTGCTAGTGTTCCCTGTCACATGATTGCCATAGTTGTGCCAGCATGAACATCTGCTCCCTCCAGGCCAGTAAGAGCTCTCCGCCTCCTCTCCCCTACCCTAATTGGAAGAAAGCTCTCTGCTTTCAAAGGCTCCTCTGAGCAGCCAGGCTTACTCCAGATAATCTCCCCTTGCTATATAACTGGCATCACCACCAGCATGACAGCTCATCCTGTTCCCAGAATTCATTCACACTCCAGGGACCCCGTGCAGAGCCTGAGCACCAAGGAGTTGGAACATTGAGCTTTGCTGAGAATCCTGTCAATCACAGCTTAGCCAATCATAATAGAAGAGAACGTATTGAGTGCCTTTTCATTGCCAGTATTGCCTTAAGTAGTTTTCTGCATTTAAACTTTAAAACAATCTAGGAGGCCATCTGTATTGCTTTTCTGTTTGATAGGAGGAGAAAAGGAAGCCTGAAGCTCTGGTGACTTTTCCCTAAGAGTCACACCCTGGCTATTGAATGTTTCTCTTTTTGACTCCAGATTTCATTCGCATCTACTATGCCTCACCAGTGCTGGTTCTCTTGTGGCCAGTGGAATGATGATTATCACGGTTTTATGGCTGTAAACACCACTTTTGGGAGACTACCTGGTTCAGTCCAAATCTCCTATGGTATAGTCTATCAATGCAATAGATTACAGGAATCTCCTATCAGATAATCAAATAAGGCTCATACTGAAGTCATCATGCCTTTGCATTTTATTTCTGGCTTATGAGAAATAAGCGGGTTTAGTAAAACAAGCAAGATGATGCCAGAGGGAAGCAACGAATCATATCCAGATCTGTAAGGTGGGAGCTGGGGCTGTAGCTCCACAGCATAAGTGCCTGCCTAACAAGCAAAAGTTCCTGAGTTCAAACTCTGGGACGGCAAAACAAACAAAAACCCAATCAGATCTGTGTGGTCTGTATGACCTATAGGCTAACTGACCAAATGCAAGTACGACAAATACACTTCACAAACATAAAGTCCAGTCTGCTTAGCAAAAAAAAACTTTAAGAAGTACACATGCAATAGGTTTCTATTTGAACAAATCAGCTACAGAGAATGTGTTGGGGATGACTTAGATTATTAAACAAAATGTATTTACATGAATTGGTATGGAAAGCTTTAAAACAATGCAATGATTTTTTTAAAAAAAATCATTGTTTTCATACTGTGAAATAAGATCTCTTATACAATTTCTCAAAATATATACAATAGAATATTAATAGCAGTAATCTCTGGATGGAGAAAATAGGGTTTCCCCCTTATTTTTGTTTAAGAAAATCATCTGTAAGGGGCTGGGGAGATAGCTCCGTGGCACAAGTTCGTGCCTGGCAAGTGCAAGGTCGTGAGTTTGAACCCTGGCCCTGCAAAAAAAAAAAGCGAAAGAAAATCATCTGAGTTGTAATTGAAGTTATGATTGCAAATGCGAGTTCCCAGGAAAGGCCACAGGAAAAAAAGAAAGCCGCTAGACTTCAGAGATGGAGAAGGAAGGTTTGAGGGTGTGGAAGGGAACACAAGAAGCAGAAAAGCCAGAGGATGGTGCTTCTAGGAGAGGAGAATCGGGCACATCAAGCCCTGCAGAGGACCAGCAGCGTGAAGCTACTCCCTGCTACCCCCAGTGCGTGGATCCTAGCTCCAGGCAGAGAGGCCGTAATGGGAGGGGGTAGGGGGGCGGGTGCCGAGAGCACCAGGCAGTAGGTGAAGGGGAGTGGCATTGTTCTTTGCACCAGGAGACAGTTGCTATTTCTGTTGTAGTCTGCACAAAGGAACACAACTGGAACGCCACAACCTAACTTGGATTAAAGTGCACGTAGCGCCCCCTGGAGAACGTAAAGAGAAGTACCTAGGTGAAAAATTGAAAAGAAAGTTAAAGAATTTGCGGAGTGAAAAAGGCTGATGGGAGTGGAGAGATTTCCTCATCTCAAATGAAGAGAATCATTTGTGGCTCCAGCCCCAAGAATTCACAGAGGAGGTACAAAGAAAGGGGGGGATGGCGGGGGGAGGGAATTTACAGAATTCACAGAAAGCACAGGGGACAGGATAACCCTTGTGGAGGACTGCTGTCCTCTGTCCTCTGGATCAGCAGGGAAATAGCCTGACCTTGCAAGTCACTCTTTCTGTGGAAGGCCCTAGGTTCAGTGGTGATTAGAAACTGTAAATATACTTAGAAACAACTGTCCCAGGTGCAGGGTGCTGTGTTGGTGATTATTGCAAAGCCACATTAGTGTTCTATGGGTAATGTGGGTCACACACCTCACTGGGAGCAGGGTTGGGGGGGGTGCTGCCAAGATGATGTAATTTTTGAGGCTAGTCAGAGATCTTGCCACCCAGGGAAAAATCTCCCAAGGGCTTCTCATACCAACAAGCAGGGTAATGATGAAAGATGTAAATTAACAGTGCCAAGTGTTGAGGTAGCAGATGAGTCTGCAATCCACCCACATGTCAGGGACACCGTTGAACTTGAGTTTGACTCGCTTCTGTGAACATTTATCAAATATCTGCAGGGTTATGAGGGGACTTTTCTTAGTACAGCCTCCATTATTATTTGATCAGGAATCTATGTAGAGAAGGAGCTAGAATGGTCCAGGCTTGTGCCTGCACAGTTCTCTGTGTGCCTGGAACTGAGAATTTCCTCTAAAAACATGATGCCTGATGGAAAAGTGAAGGCGCACTGCCCACCACAGTCACTCCCTTTCTCTTCCTACGCTCTCTTCTCTTTATGCCATCGCTAGAACCAAGGAAGCTCTACGTCTTCTGGCTTCTTTACACCCTTGCAGATCTGCCTTGGTGCGTATGGCAGCTCTGTTCCTGGAACCAGCAAGTCTCAGACAATGCTCTAAAGCAGGGCTTGGAGGAGACCATAGCAGCCTTCAAGCACACACACACACACACACACACACACACACACACACACACACACTTGCACATGCACAGGGCTGAGCCACTCAGAACCTGGATCAAAGGTGAATCCCTCCCCCACCCCACCCCACCCCCGTGCTAAGATTGCTTTGCCCAGCTGCTTGAGAAAAGCTGTTGGTCAGAGGGCTTTTTATTTTCCCTGCTTCCTGTTTCTAGGACTTTTCTTAATCATTTGCCTTTCAAGTAATGCCAAGCAGGAGAGGAGTAGCATCCTCATTTCATTCACATTTCTAAAAGTCTGAGACTTTGTAGTTATGGGTACAGTGCGTAGAGGCTCCAGTCAGGAGTTGAGAGTGAAAAGGAAAACTTCTGTGGGAACGAAAGTGTTGGAAGGTGCTGGGCCATTAATTACAGTTCAGTGGGAACGGGACAGGATGGACGCAGGAACTCAGACAGGACTGGAGCTAAAGCAAACAGGAAGGTTTTAATGAGAAAGTCTTTGAGAGGAAATGGTTCGATGTTTCAAAATAGGCACTGTCCGTGGCCAGGGAGGGGAGTCCATCCAGAGGGGGCTTTGGGAAGAGGCGGGACCTTCTGTTGCACCTGGTATCTCAGCAGACATTGACAGAAGTGTAGGATGAGCACGTCCTATCACCCAGTTGTGCTGGCCAGCATGTCCCCTGCACCCCATTACCGGCAGATCTTTCACCATTTGGAAAGGAAGCTGGAAATGGTCTGGGAGAAAAGAACTTTTACAGTGGAATGAGAGGAAAGCACGAGCCTGGCAATTCTAGAAGAGCATCTGTCAAAGGCAGTGGAAGGGAGGGCAGGTCAGCACAGGTCCACCGCGGCGTGCGGAACAGCCTTGCGCAAAAGAATGTGGGACCTTCAGTTAAGTTAGAGGAGCTCGTGAGAAACTTTCTGATCTTGCCTGACCTACAGACCTGTCCCTTCCACAATTCCAAAGGGCATTTTGCAAATGCCTCAGCAAGGAGCTCCTGCAAGCATTAGGAGAAGACATCTGTCATTCTTTCCCAGACCCAGCTCTCAGTGCTGTCACTTCTGGGTAGCTTGGCTTTCTCTTAAAAGGTCCCTGTCTGTTGCATTTAATCATTTACAGTACTTGCTTCGGTGACTTGGGAACTTGGTTTGCCACTCTGCTCCCTGATTTTGCTGCTGTCTGATCACATGCTTCTACCTCATTACCTAGCAGGGTGGATGCAGTGGGCCTCAGGAGGGAGGAAGCCAAAGCTCCCTAGTCAGTGGCTTCTGTCCTCAAAACACACTCTTTCAGTGTGTGAATCGTTTTGCTTACCCCAGCGTGGTCTTGAAAAATGTTCCCAGGTTGCTCCAGAGGAAGAGTTCAAGTCAATTCAGATTAGTATGCACTTGGGCGTCTGCTGCATGCTAGCCGTGCCCGGGGAGCCCCAATGAGATAACTCTTAGTTTTTGCTTTCCAGGGCTTTACTGTCTGTGAGGGAGGCCAGTTCTAACAGGTTGTGAGTAGAGGCAGACTGGTGTCATGGAAATAGTGCACTGCTCTTGTCCTGACTCAGAAACATCTAGGAAGAATCTATCATGTACAGTGTACCTTTCAATCCTCCCAGGGATACTACAAGGCGGTGGAATTTGAGATCAGACAGACCAGAGCTAAGTCCTGCTGAAAATATGGCTGGGCTACAGGGCCCATCTTCTCTCTTCTGTAAGCTCCAGATTTTTCATGTTTGCAAGTGATAATATCAGTCATATTAATAATACACTTTTTGAAAGCTCATTTGAAATTAAGACGCAGTTATGGTACCTTGGTTCATGACCTTGATCCT